>JAPMUY010008797.1:22500-27500 GCA_026901105.3 Galaxias olidus
AGCCTTTTTTAGGAACTGCTCAGCAACAGGGAATTCCCGTGCTTCACTGTTGATATTTGGCATTTGTCTCTGAGAGTGTTTGCGTGTTATGTGCTTCTGTGTTACTTTATGTGCTACTTATATGCCTACTGAGCAGGAATACGGATGTTTGGACGTTGGCCCCAAAATATACAATAGCACTGCCCCCCTTGTTTTTGACCCCCTCAGCTGCCCCTTCCAGAGGCCGTCCCTCCTGCGTGGCCCCCCTCAGCTGCCCCTTACAGGGGCCGTCCCTCCTGCGTGGCCCCCCTCAGCTGTCCTCCTTGCCAAAGAGAGCAAGCTCGCCACAATGCAGGGTCAGGGGTCAAGAGAAGGAACAGGCTACGTTCACAATGGAGCCATGCTGGCCATTTAGACCAAGTCCCTTTTATTGAACATCTATATTTCATCTCTCTCCCTCTCCTGTCGTTCACCCTTTCATTTTCTTTTCTCTCGCTTTTTCCTGATCTGTCTAATGAAAGTCATCTCTCTCTCTCTCTCTCTTTTTCTCTCTCTCTCTTGCTCTCTCGCTCTCTCTTTTCATTTGGTCCTGTGTTATTTTGAGTGCCTTTATTCCGCTTTGCTTTTTATTGTAATCGCCTGTGTTCTCACATATCAGTTTCACAGACACCCTTGACTTATTCACCAGTTAGTACTTGACTTTGTCTGAATAAACTACAGGAATCCTTTCTTTTTGGATTTACATGTTTTTATTCGGTTTTGTTATCTTCTCAAAATACAATCCATTTTATCAAAATATTATGTTGAATGAATTTATGAAATAATGAATTTATTTTGCATGGCGATATCCATTTGCACACGTTTCTGCACACCTGAGAGCATGTAATCCGGATCTGATTCTGTACAGTGACTCTTTCAGCACTCTTTTATGATTTATGGTTTTTACATAAGGTTTTCATTAGGGACTAGGCTTCTGAGGTCATGCGTCGTACTCTACAATCCCGGTCACCATTCCTTCCTCAGCAGCCAGAAAAACTAAGTACAAACTGTTTAAGTGCAAAACAAGAAAGAGTAGACAACATAGAAAAATAAAGAATGACACTTTGAAGTGTAGACTTGGACAGCAAAACACAGAGAAGGCCGAGACCACACACACGTACAAAACGAATGAATACATGAGATCAGACAACAGTCAGACATTGGTACTCCTTATAAATATTAAATTAGAGAATAAATAAAGATACTTGCATTTATGTGGAAGAACCGTTTCATGTTCCGGCAGCTGATCAGTGCTGACAGAAGATCACCTCTGTTTTCATAACGGCTGAACTGAAGCGTTCACGTAGGAAACCTTCAGTGCCTTTTCTATTTAACATTATTTGGTCAATTTACAAAGCAAGATATAAAGCAAACAAAACAACAAATTGTGTCTAATCTAATGTAAACAGTGCTTCTGCACCACATACATACAAAACCTGCTTCTACTCCTGCAACTAGCAGACTGTGTACAGGGAGAGGTCGGGGCTGCCAAGGGTCTCTGAGTCCGTGAGAAACAGCATGTTTAGGGGCACCAGCTAGCAGGTAGGGGCAGTATGGGTCTCTGAGTCCGTGAGAAACAGCATGTTTAGGGGCACCAGCTAGCAGGTAGGGGCAGTATGGGTCTCTAAGTCCGTGAGAAACAGCATGTTTAGGGGCACCAGCTAGCAGGTAGGGGCAGTATGGGTCTCTGAGTCCGTGAGAAACAGCATGTTTAGGGGCACCAGCTAGCAGGTAGGGGCAGTATGGGTCTCTGAGTCCGTGAGAAACAGCATGTTTAGGGGCACCAGCTAGCAGGTAGGGGCAGTATGGGTCTCTGAGTCCGTGAGAAACAGCATGTTGAGGGGCACCAGCTAGCAGGTAGGGGCAGTATGGGTCTCTAAGTCCGTGAGAAACAGCATGTTTAGGGGCACCAGCTAGCAGGTAGGGGCAGTATGGGTCTCTGAGTCCGTGAGAAACAGCATGTTGAGGGGCACCAGCTAGCAGGTAGGGGCAGTATGGCTGTGTGTGTGGGGGGGTCTAGTCCTTCTTCTCCTTAGCCTCAGTCCCCATAGACCGTGCCCATCTGTAGTGGGGCCATGCTGGGAGCTTGGTATGAGTCATATGGGCCCTCCAGGGGCCCCTGGTAGCCGGCTGTCTGGTACAGGAGCGGGCCCTGGGGCCCCGTCAGGCCCATGGAGGAGGGCGGGTAGTGCTGCGGGGGCAGGTAGTGGGGCGAGGGCTCTTGCTTGGGAACCAGGCTACTGCCGATGCTGAGGGGGGGCGTGGGGGGCCCGTCGTAGGGAGGGGTGCCCACCCCGCCTCCGTTGCAGTCGTTTGGGGAGTGACTCTCGTAAATGGTGCCCTTCATGGCCCTGAGGTGGAGCAGGTGAGCAGAGTCCAGGGTGCCGTAGGGCGGGCTGGGCAGGCCTGGAGACGAGTAGCTCATGGGGCCCACGCCCATTCCCACTGCCCCCAGCATGGTGGGAGGCCCCCTGGCAGCGTGCCTGTCCTCAGCCCGCTCTCCCACTCCAGGGCTGGAGCCCAGCTGCAGACACCCAGCCACCAGGTTGCTTGTGGGCTGAGAGAGACCCTTGCACAGGGTCTCAATGAAGGCCCGGCTCTCCGTAGACTGGCCTCCCTCCAGGGCTTCCGACAGGGCACAGATGTAGTTGCGGGCCAGCCGCAGGGTCTCAATCTTGGACAGTTTCTGGGTTTTGGAGTGGCAGGGCATGATGGTGCGCAGGTTCTCCAGGGCGTCGTTGAGGCCGTGCATGCGGGAGCGCTCCCTGGCGTTGGCCTTCACGCGTCGCGCACGGAAGCGCTCCTGCCGGGCCTTAGTCATCCTCTTCCTCTTCGGCCCCCGTCGCTTGGGTCCGCTGTCGTCGCCCTGACCTTCCTCCTCCTCCTCCTCGTCTTCCTCGACGTCCTCGCTGCCCAGCTCTCTGGCCTGATGGTGGATCCCTCCAGCCCTGTAGCGGAAGGAGGGGAGGTCTGTGTCTCCATCAGGTGAGCTCATGTCCTCGTCCAGCCACTCCAGAGGGCTGGCCAGCTCCTCCCCGGGCCTCACATACGCTTTGGCCATCATGCTGTCCTGTGCGCAAGACCACGTCAAAGTGAGGGAGAGAACATTTTCAGTTTTCAACAAAACAAAAAAATAAATATATATATATTTTTTTTGTGTGTCTGACCAGCCAATATTTATATTTCCTAATTAAAAGTTACGATCCATAATTATTCTCTGATCAACCACGCAAAGAAGGCACTTTTAAAGTTTGAATTAGCTGGGGGGGTTTCTTCTCTCGCCTATTCTGCTTACTGCGCCTAAGTTTGTTTGTGATATCCCCAGTCCTGATGACCAGTCTAAATATAGAAGTCTTATCCCCTAGTTTACTTAGTGGCACTGACTTTGCCTGGCCTACTCTAGTTGTTTCAAGGTGGCCCTTTAGTGGGTCATGGCCTGATTGGTAAACTGAACCCTGTCTACACTTTGGTGGTTAATAAAGTCATATAGCAGTTGGCCCTGAATTATTTTTGCAGCATTTTTTTTTGTTGCAGCTGTTTAGCGATTTTTGATTAAAACAACCCTAAATTGTGCTTGAACGCTACAGATACGTTTACCCGGTGAGCCAGTGAGTTTAGTCAGCACCGGACAGCTCCCTACTGTAGCAGCCAGGGATTTACCTTTGCATAAAGGTGTCAGTGGGATTTTCCTGAAAAAGCATCCAGGCTTTTCTTCTTTTTTTTTTTATGAAAGCGAAGATTCAACATGATATTCAAATAACTTTAGACAACGTTATCGGACAGTTCCACAATCTATGTCTACTCCTTCGCGGATTAGTTATTCAATTGAACTCATTGCGCAGGCGCGTACCCTTTCCCCAATATACTTGTTTGTAACGGATAGATTATTAATACTGGGGGCAATTCATCGCAGGGGACTTCTAAACTCTAATTCCAGGACTAAAGTCGCAGTGACGGGAAGCACTCTCAATCTGGGGCATTGCGGGATTTGCTCCATGGATGAAGCACCATGGGATTAACACAAGGTTAGACATTCCCGGATCAGTGACAATCAGAAAATTCAGAATAAATTGAAAAGACCTCATTGTGTTTCATAATTCCAAAATATTTAGTTTTTTTTTTTCAGTTGCGTGCATTCTGGTTACAATAAAGTAGCTTTGTACCATTGGAGATTTTTGTAGGTCATTTTGAATCGGCGCATATATGCGATATTTATTTATATATTTCCTTGAGTTTTGTTTAGCTTTTTTTCGTATGAATATCTAAAATACCCTGAAATTTGTAGGCTACCATCTAACGTATTTTATAGATTCTGTTCAGTTCAGTCCGACCATGGGCTACAGGATCGGAAATTAAGGGTTTCCTATTTGATTTTGAATGGTGAAAATTATTATTAAAATAACACCTGCACTAATTTTGAATTTGTGTTAACTTATCAAATAAATGTTTCAGACAAACTTTGTAGGATAATACGCAAGCCAATATCCATTAAAGCTCTATGTCTTAGCTTTTCCATCTAAATAATTTGAGACATATAAAGTGGAAGCAAGCATACCTGTACTATTGATACTCCCCAGGATCTTGTGTTTTTACTTGTCAACAGATGCTGTGCTGCTGTCAAACTATCCTTTGGTTAATACTCCTATAACGATTCGGTCGCAAACTTTTTTAGTGGTGTCTTTGCTGCTTTTGTTAAACTGTTACCAGTGCTGCATCTCGGCCCACAGCATTTATGTGAGTGACGCGGAGGGGATCACAAATTTAACGTCCGAATTGCTCCTCCTCCCACAGCATCCTCTCCCTTCCTATTTAGTTCCGCTCGAACGTGCGCGTGGCGGGCCCGTGGCCCTGACACTGCGGCCCTCTGTCTTGGCTCACTGTCGTGTGTGTGTGTGTGTGTGTGTGTGTGTGTGTGTGTGTGTGTGTGTGTGTGTGTGTGTGTGTGTGTGTGTGTGTGTGTGTGTGTGTGTGTTTGTATATTT
>JAPMUY010008797.1:32500-52500 GCA_026901105.3 Galaxias olidus
AAAGAAAAAACAAACAGTCCTTAGTTATAAAGAACCAGGAAAACACTCAGTATTAAGTTATTTCTGTTTTTTGTTGTTGTTTTTGTTTTACAATAGACAAACAAACCTGCAAAGATGTGTTCAAACCCGCTGGAGTCCAGCTTGTTGTCGTTGCGAGAGTAGAGGCCGAACCACATCATCTTCAGGTCCTGAATGAACTCTGCCTCAGTGGCATACCGACCTGAGGTGGGAGTTCAAAACCCAATCACAGACAGGCATTGTCTCGCCGTTGTTCTGTACACATTAAACCTTACGGCTCCTACCCTTGGTGTAGAGGAAGGCAAACAGCTCCCTGCCCAGCTCAGTGTTAGCCATGGTCTCTCTGAGGAAGGTGTCCTGCTCAGCCAGCTGCTGCGCCGTGAAGCTCTCGGCCTGGCCTGTCACTCTCTGGTAGTTGTCGAGTACGCCCAGTAAGGCAGAATAAGTTGGCTTGGAGAACAGAGATTGCTCATCTAGGAACTCAAACAAGCTGCAGACAGAGATAGCACAAATATGATTCAATACAATAGCAAGGGGGATAGCAGAGAGGACATCTTTGTTAAAGAAAGGGTTGGGTGTGGTAAGGGCAGGTACTCACGGCCGAGGGGACAGGTCCTTCTGGGAGCTAGTCTGGGAGCTAGACACCAGGGCCTGGGGATCGATGGACAGCTGGGAAGGAGAGGCCTTGTTGGAGTCCAGAGCAAACAGAACCTCAGACAGAGCCTTGATCTCAGAGTCACTGATCTCACTCTCATCAGGAGGGGAAGCTGTTGTCCACACACGCACACGTCAAAATGATTATCATACTTAAATAAAAAAAGATTATATATATATATATATATATATATATATATATATATATAAAATATTATATATATATATATATATATACAGTATATATATTTACTAACAGTACCCTGAAACAGGCAGACAGTATGGCTGTTGAAAAGTCAGATACCAGTCAGTGATAGGGCAACTGACCTGCACAAAGAGAGTTGTAGTCATTGCAGCAGTTGCTATAATTCACACACTTGGCGTTGCAGTGACACTTGTTTTGGGAGTTGTACTTCTCATCACAGCGGCCCTTGCAGGACGTTGAGGAAGCAGTTGCTGTAGAAAAATAGAAAGATTACAGGGCAGTTTTAGACCAAAACAATACGGAGTGTGATACAATTTACAAATGGCTCTAGAGACCCCTACTGGCCAAGTACAATATGTATTTCCCAAGTTAGAGTTAAAAAAAAAAACTTTGGTTACATTACATAACCCCGGTTCTTTGTTAATATGAGTGAGGTATCTCACTTATGGGAAGCCCCCCTGGGCTTGAATGGCACCACATCTACCATGGACAAACAGGTCACGACAGTGACCCCGAGGGTCCCACCCCGAATTATAAGCCACAGATGGACCCCTAAAGTCATTCTGAAGCCAATCTCTTCCATGTGCATAGCAAGGACGGATGTGCGATGAGATACCACACTCATATTATCAAAGAGCCGGGGTTACGTAATGTATCCTAAAGTTATTTTTCTAATATTCG
This sequence comes from Galaxias olidus, assembly GCA_026901105.3. Classification (NCBI taxonomy): domain Eukaryota; kingdom Metazoa; phylum Chordata; class Actinopteri; order Galaxiiformes; family Galaxiidae; genus Galaxias; species Galaxias olidus. The sequence goes on from JAPMUY010008797.1 coordinate 34,059, forward strand.
CTCAATTTCTCACTCACGGTAAGGATGTAGACAACTCCCGTATTGCCTCACTCCGATGACAACCAAGACAGTAAAGAGGGCCGAAAAACAAAGGCTTGTAAGGCCCAGTACAAAAGGGTAGATTACCCCCATTAGGCTGGAAGAACGGACATTAAGCACTGTATGCGCCAAGCAAGGGGCAGTGACATCCAATCAGTAGAACCTAATAAATGTGTGAGGAGAGGACCAACTCGCAGCAGCACAAATGTCCTGTACAGGGATGCCCGTGAACAAATCCCATGATGTGGCCACACCCCCTCAGTCCGTGCAGGAGCTGCAGCCCTCTGCTATTTTAAGCTAATACAATAGCCTGCACTATCCAGTCGGATAGTTGCTGACGAGAGAGGTCTTCCCTTGTTAGAACCCCACGAGACAAAGAGCTGGTCACACCTACCTAGAGACCTTAGTCCTGTCCATGTAAACTCGCAAAGCACGTACTGGACACAAGGCATGGGGCCTTTGCTCCTCTTGAGAGGAGAAGGGAGGAGGGTGAAAAACCATAAACTCCAGAGTGGTTGTGGAGTCAATCACCTTGGGCACAAAAGCAGAGTTAGGTCGTAAGCACACCTTTGAAAATCCCGGAGCAAATTGCATGCACGAGGAGTGAATCAAAAGGGAATGCAAATCGCTAACTCGTTTTGCAGAGGCCAGAGCCAGGAGAAGGGCTATTTTAAATAAAATGAAGTGACTTCATGTTATCAGTCTCCAAAAGACTTAAAAGGCTGCATTGAGAGCACAAGAGATAAATCCCATGAGGGGACAAGAGACCTAACGACAGGTTTTGGTCTACACGCGCCCTCCATTAAATTAGTGGGTGCTGTCCCACTGAAGTATTGCCAAATCCTATATGGCAAGCTGGAATAGCAGCCAAATTAACCTTTACAGTCAAAAAAGCCTTGCTTTTTCGAGTATTTCCTGTAAGAACCATACCACTTGAAAGACTGAGTATTGATAGGGGAATAATCCCGCTCTGGTCGCAACATACCTGTAATTCCAATACTCGCCATTTAGCGGCATATAAAGTCCAGGCACTGTCGGAATGAGGCAACTCGCCTCACTGACAGGCTGGCCCGGTAAGAGAGAGAATCTAGATAGAGACCCAGATAGTTAATCCTCCGATAGGGGCTGAGACAACTCGTGTTCAAATCAATTCTGAAACCAAGGTTGGACAGGTGATCTACCACTGTGGCGGTGTCTCGTTCTGCTTGTTCCCGTGATGGGGAGCACGGCAGGGAATCATCTATGTAGGTGAAAAGTCTAATACCCATATCGCGCAATGGGGTCAGAACTAGAGAAAGCCTGAAAAGGATATATACTTGTAGGATGCGCCCTGATAAGCAAACCTGAGAAATGTCCTGTGATATACAGTATATGAATGTGGAAGTAAAAGTCCTGAAGATAGATGGAAGTGAACCAATCATCTCTCTGAACTGACTGAGACAACACTGAATGCGTTAGCATCCGATAGGTGTACTCCATGAGGAGACTGTGGCGCGAGCCCCTACCTCTCTTGGGAATGAGTACATACCAGGAGTAACAACCTGACAGGTTTTCCTTTGCTGGTAGCTCCCTTGCTCAGTAACGAGACTGTTTCTTTCTCTAAAACTAGAGCAGAGTCCCCAGTCGTCCTCATCCTCCTCTGGGACAGCGGTAGTATTAAGTTCTGCCTCAAATTCATCGTACCCCCCCCCCCCCCACACACACACACACACACACACAGACACATACACACACACTCTCTCTCTCTCTCTCTCTCGTAAGCATCGAGCAAGAGGCTCAAAAAGGAGTGGAGGATCAGAGGAACTTTCCTCCATCACGTCAGCCCAGCTGGATTTAACCTGGGTGTCGCCAGCGCTCTCAGGGCGGGTGCAGGGGAGCCTGGGGTCTCCTGTCAGAGTGGCAGGCTGGCAGCAATGTAGTCTTCTCCAACATGACATGGCAATGCTTGCATGTTTCGGGGTTAGCAAAATATGCGCTAGCATGTTTGATACCAAGACATGCTATGCAAAGACTGTGCGAGTTTTTTCCTGAGACCATCGACCCACACGCTGCTGCGCAGGGGCAAGGTGCAAGGCCTAGGTTGTTAGTTTTGGTACTCTCTTGTGATGGAGAGGCCATAACGATTGAAAGCTTTATATAACTGGTAAGGTTAGATAGAGTAAATTAGCTTGGACTAACGCGTCTGATAAATAGGGAAGGAAATTGGCTAGTTGTCAGGTATTAAGCATTAACTAGCTTATCAGGAAAGCTCGCCACAACGCAGTAGCTAATCTGAAAACAATTTCAAAATAAAGACTATGTAGGATGTAAATCCTTTACTTATGACTAGTTCACCCAACCTGAAGGAACACCAAACTCCTGCGTTCGACAACAAAGTCTTTAACGACTCACTTTTGAACAGTTAAGCAGGTGCAGTAAATCCAATCAAGCTGAGGAATAGCAATTATGTGGTCTTCACGGGGAAGTACACAAGAATGACTTTAGGGGTCCGTCAGTGACTTATAAATGGGGGTGGGACCCTAGGGGTCACTGATGTGACCTGTCTGTCCATGACAGACGTGGTGCCATTGGAGCTTCCGTGGTTGGTCCCAATAAGTGAGATACCGAGCAAATATTTGTGAAAGAACTGAAAGCATCATCCTGAAAGTACAATGCATCATCCTGAAAGTACTAGTATGAAATTATGTTAATATGCCAGGCTGGTCAAAAGTGACTGGCTTAGTGGGTCCTGATTGCCAGTTCTGACTTGGCCACATCCATAGTTATTTGCGATATTGTACTCTGTAAGGAGTAAGCAGAAGAGTCAGTTGAAAATATTTTCCATCAGTTTAACTGAAATTATTTAGTATGAATATTACAAAAAGGTAGATGTTAAGAAGTAGTCACAAATGTTATTCCAGCTGGAGTGATACGCAAGGCTTGCCAAGGGAGGTGCAGCAGATAACTTGTCACTGTACACTTGTCAAGAAGTTGTCCAATCTGTCTAAATACTTATTCTGATAAGTATTCGCTTACTTTTGCATTTGCTGACAAAATCGAAGCAACAGTCGTTGAAACGTTCACAGGCAGAGTTACACTGGCAGCTGGCATTGGGGTCTGCCCATGCAGACCCACAGCGACCCTGACAGGAGTCCAAGCTGTCTGAGGGAAAACAGATATTTTTTAAATGAAAAGAAGCATGTCCTATCACAAAAAGCTCTCTTCATTAAATATGTCATCACACACAAAATATTAAGTATATATAGAGATAAAAGTATATATAGAGAAACAATATGTTATAATTGTTATATACATATACATATACATAATATATATGTATATATATATTAAAATACGTTTTTTCCAGTAGAATAAGTCCCAGGTATACTGTGTCTTACTGCTATGTCCCTGAGAAAACAGGGTTAAACCCAATATGAGCAGTACAATGATCTTCATTGTGGCCTAGCAAAAGATCTGTATGAAAAAACACGAATGAAAGTATTGCTCCCTTTATATAGGATGTATATCCAGCCAATCCAGGGTGAGTAAATGGTAGCCAAACCCTTAAAACTTGTTCCAATCAGTCTGGAGATGTAAATCAATACACAGAGATATTTTCCATAAGTGTTTCCAAATAAGTTCCAAAAAAAAGTTCAGAAAATGCCCCATCGCCCCCCTGCCATAAATGTCCCAATTGCAGCTGTTATTCTTCTCATAGTTTCTGCAATGCAGCATTTATCAAAATAATTGCTAGTGTCCTTGAACACTTATTTCATCACTGATTACACATTCTGCAGTATTAAAGCATGTACAAATTATTCTTTTCTTTCCTACCCATTTCTATTCTGTCATTTACCTTTTCTCTATTTTTACTTCTTATATGTAAGGTTTGCGTTATATGCATGTAACTTGCTCAATGCCCATAAACTCATTTGCAAATAAGTCAGAAAAATCTTTACTATTTTAATTAGATGCATGAATTCAATAATCAAATACATGGCATCATCAACATGGATTATTCATTATGACTATGGTGGCATGGTAACCAAGTTTAGATACCAGGTACATCATGCCACTTGTAAGGTTGATAATAAAGTACATTGGGCTGTATAATATAAACTCTGCATAAAAAAAAAAAAAATCTAAAAAAAAATCTGACAGACAAATAAACATTATCCAAATAAATGTATGAGCTGATCACTTCCGAACAAGTGTGGTGTCTTGCTAGCTTGCTAAATCAGGTTATTTCAATGTGTTTTTAGCATTAGTTGATCACATTTATGAATTTGTTTTCTATAGACACCACTCCACCACGCATGTCATAACTATATTTTTGTTTATGATTGCGTACAATTTTGGTGAAGTGAAATAGCACAGTACGTAATCTAACGGTGCACAACATTTTTATTTGCAACCATAACTAAATTGCAAAAGAGGTGCCTGTTGTGACAGTTTACGGTAGGATTTTATTTCTAACCTTGTTATTTGTAACTGTATGCCCATACACTAGGGGTCGCAATAGTTTCATGTGATTTAAGACGTTTGTTGTGTTTGAGCATGGGCCGTTTCCGTCACATTTTGAGTTCTCAATGACATTCCGGGTTTTATAAGTGCATCTTGAAGTTAAGGCACGTTGACTAATTTAATAATGGCTTTAACGCTCTTCTTCAGATCAATCAGAACAGAATTTTCAAAGGTATGTTTATCCATCATACCCAATTTTGTCTCACTGTCGGAATATTTGATCTGAGACTGTAAATTGCTTTGACTGCTATGGTGGGTGTGGGTTCTTTGACAGCAAAGCTACGTAACAAACGTCACCAGTTACAACTACAATTCTAATCCTTTGCATATCCACCTTTTAATGGTGTTAGTAAACAATTAAAAGTGTTCCGTGTTTACATGTTCCACAAAGCCTAGTGATTTACCTAATGCTGATAAGACAACTCTGCTCCCATCACAAAGCTTGTTGCGTTGTGTCTCCAACAGGTCAGCTTTATGTGCCAGCCTTGTCAATCCTTACACACAGGCTGTCCCCTTCTTGCTGCTGACAAGGCACTCCTAATGAAATTACGTAAAAGCACTGGTTATACTTTCATTAACTGCAAAAAAGCACTGGACAAATTCAACAATGACGTAACACAGGTAAAGTGTCTGAGTTCTTAACCTCGCACCAGACATCATTCTTTGGACTATACTTGTCCTCTTTATTATACAATATTGTTATTCCTGCTGATTGTGGCTGCTGCAAAACATTATTGTATATTTTTTCCATCTAAGAAGGGATTGAGTTGGTAGGGGACAGGGATTAATGCCTCTTGTTATTACGGATTTTCCAGGCAGAGAGCTGGCTACATGAGCAGGCCAAGAACGAGGGCTGGAGCAAGGCAAGCAAGCTGGAGGGTCGACGTGCCAAAGAGGGGCTGATTGGATTATTTGTGGGAGACCAGGCTGCCGTAATGGTGGAGGTGAGCAACTAGATTCAGTAATAAAAGTTTATCCTTAATTGAATAAAGAACTGCAGTACCCTACTCTGCAGTTCAAACTGTCAGTCATTCCTCAGTCATGGAGTATTGTGTAGGTTGCCAATGTAGCCAATACAACGTTGAGAAGACTTATTTCTTGTCAATGTTTGTGTGTTACAGGTCAATTGTGAGACAGACTTTGTGGCCCGTAATGACAAGTTTCAGCAGTTAGTGAAGGACGTAGCATTTGCCACAATGGCTCACCACCGGACTAAAGCCCTGGGACAAACTGGATATGGGAAGGTGCACATGCCACTTCCTAAAGCAGACACAACACAGTGCATGTGCAACATAATTACATGCACAGTGGCACAGCTATGGGACTCGTGTGATTATTGCAAGAAAGAATTGTGAAAATGTGTTCAATGACAAAATGTATACTTATCCTTTAAGATTTACATTCAAGATGCCATGTGTCTCTTAAACCTGTTCAACATTCTTCATATTACCATTCTCTGTTTTAGAGTGTCATGGTTTCTGAGGAGCTGTCTAAACTGAAGTTAGTTGAAGGAACTTCTTTGGCAGATCAGCTTGCCCTCACAATAGGTCAGTGGAAAAAAACAAGTGAATCCATTGGCTTACTGTATATCCCATCTCTGGACCTAATTTGTTAGTTCTAGAAAACTGCTTTGTGTGGTCTAGTTTCAGCATTGCAACTTTTCTCTTTCCAGGGCGACTGGGTGAGAACATGTCAGTGCGGCGAGCAGTGTCCCTCGGTGTCCCTGCTGGCTGGCACATTGGCTCATACGTGCATGGTGGAGTGGCGGGCCAGAGTGACATGGCTATGGGAAGGTATGGTGCCCTGGTGGTGTTCCAGGGTGGCAAGGATGGAACTCAGGAGACCATTGGACGGAAGCTGGGACAACATATTGTTGGAGAAGCGCCCGTATCTCTCGGCAACATGGACGACCTCCCCTGTGGGGATGCCGAGACGCGTCTGCTGCCTCAGACCTTTCTCCCTGACTCAAGTAGGACAGTGGCACAGTATCTGAAGGAGCAGGAGGCCAGAGTGCTGGACTTTGTTCGCTTTCAGTGTGGTGAGGCCGACACCAATGGGTCGGTGTAAATGAAAAGTATGAAAATGCTCTTTTGGTGTTACTGTCCGTGACTTTCAGGATTTTGCCAGCCCACAATCAAACCAAGAAATCACTGGTCACAACTCATGCTGGATGAAATCAAGCAGCAATAAAGCATATAGTTGGTGAATGTCCTGTCCTAATTTTCCTTATTGGAACTTATGTTTCACGGTCAAATTCAATTCCGTTACAAGCTCAGAAATGAAATGAATATTATATTTTTTATTTTAGAAATGTAATACCTGCAAAAGCAGAACAAAGTATTGAATGACTCAGCCTTAATAAGACATACTAATGCATTCTTCACATACAGGTAGCATTTCGCCAAAAACAGTGCGTCTCCTTACAGGGCTCAAATTAATTTGAGAAGTAACTTTGTTTTTAAAACATTTAATATGTGACTTTCCGTTTTGACGGTTTGAGACTGCATGCCATCATCTGATTAGGAGAATTACGTCATGAGGGCTGGGTTTTCTATTGCTCAAGTACGTCCGCTAACGTTTCAGCAAGGCAGTCCCTGACTCACTCAGTATCCCGCGACTGACCGATCACCGCTTAGATTCTCATCCAACATGGTAACGTTAACTTGTGAAACGTTTTCTTCGTTTCTCATAGTCTGTATATGATATTATGAATGCAAAATAATATTAGCTTTGGACAGTGTTTCATTTGTAATTTTCCTCTAAAGGCAGTTGACGTTAGAACATTAGCTAGCTAACATTAGCAAATAACCAACAATCAGCCAGCAACTTAAGGGTAGCTAAGCTAGTTAGCTAAAATCACTAACCTGACGTTACATTATTCCAGCTAACGTTAACAATTCTGACTTGGTTGCACATTTGTTTTGTCGAAACAGTCGGACTTCTCAGAGGACCAGATCATCGGTAAGTCTGATTATAATGTGTACCATTAAGGTACCTTTTCTTGACTTTAGTTTAATATGTAAATAATTGTAACGTTGATTAGCCAATGTAATAATGGAAAGTTGCTAGCTAGCCAGCTTGCTATATAGGATGAGTCTTGACACTGACAGACTTAGGTTTTCTAGCTAGGTTTAATTTTCACATGGCTCATGCTTATTGAAAATGCGTTGATTGTGGTATAGCATTTGAATTATTGTTGTGTAGTTAATTGGACCATTTGGTGCCTGTGCTGCAGACAGAAAATGTAGAATTGGAACGTAAGGTAATGTAATGCTAGTTATTGACCAGATTGGTGTGTGTGTGTGTTTTGTTCTCAAACTAACTGCAGGATGAAGGTCAATTATTGCATGGATAACGTGCTATCCTAAAGTTGTAAGACAGCTATTTTGTATTCAATATAATTAAATTACAGTTACTATTCAGACACTTCAGATTGTGTGGTTATCTTCTGATTGTTGTTGGTAACAGTTAACGTTTGCTAACTTAATTTAAAGAATGCATGCTATTTTTGGTCAAGGCTAGAGATTGAGGAGATAAAAGTCCCCGATGAATCTCATAGACGTAGCACGCCATAGTCGGGTCTGAAAGATTATTGTTCCTGGATATTGCATGGGGTCTCATTTTTATGTGTTTGGTTTTCTTAATACATAACAATAGTATTGCACTCACCCTTAACGCTATGCCATGCTAAGCTACTTTGTAGTGTGTTATTTGAACCATAGAAATTGCTTTCTATAATGGGTATCAATATTTGACATGATTTTTATTAAGAGCTTTTGAGGGCGTGGCCCAACACCAGTTTCACGTTAGCTTCTAAATTAGCGAGTTTATTAGCTTCTGACAAACGGCGGCCAAATTGAGTCTATTAAGTTAACAAGATGTTAGCTATGTCACCAAGTTTTTTGTTCTCGCGTATCTGTGTAAACTAGCGTTTCTCGAATGTCCTGTTATGGAATTTCGCTACTCACTCCATAGATTTCTTAGAGGGCTGGTTTGTTTAAACGAAGATGGTTGGCAGATTACCCTGACTGAGCGCTAGCTCTCAATGCCATATATGGAGAAATGAACGGCTTGCTGCTGTTTCGGAAGGGCAGTCGCTAGATGAGCTACATGCCTGTAATGGGTGTCAAGCAATAATTTACAACGGCATGACGAAATTATTCTAACGTTACTTAATTTCATATAGATTAATTAAGCATATCCATTAGACAACTCAGTATCTTCAAATAACTTAACATCATTTGAATTTTTTTAGGTGCCACACAACCAATATTTTTACATGAACATTTTCATACATCCACCTTGTTCCGTTCTAGGGATTGGTTAGTTGTTCACACTAAATAAAATAAAAAGCTTTTTAAAGTTAGGCTATGTTGTTAAAAGATGTTAAAACACAACATGCATGCACGTGGTGATTCTATTCCACACACATCCTTCAGAGTTTAAGGAGGCGTTCTTGCTGTTCGACCGGACGGGCGATGGGAAGATCAGCTACAGCCAGTGTGGGGATGTCATGCGAGCCCTGGGCCAGAACCCGGTCAATGCTGAAGTTCTCAAGGTCCTTGGAAACCCCAAGTCAGATGGTACGCCTCTCTCTTACTACTCCTCAACAGTCAGCACACTGCTTTACTGGCTGAATAAACAAAAAGTTAAGTTGTATGCATGGTTTACTTTGAAGGCTAAGTATTTATAGTGGCATGTTTGAGCCTTGGACATGTGCATTCTTGTTGGCGGTATCAACTGTGCAGAACCAGTTACATCAACATCTTAATAAAATGTGTCTGCTTCTGCTTATATTGCCTGTCACCAACGCTGTTGAATTATTACTTTAAACACCATGGGGGTGGACTTAGTTCCACCACCTGCTAATTCAATCAGTTCTTCCTTTGTATTGTGATATTGCGAAACGCATCCCTATCAGTCACCTATCTTCGTGTGTCTTCTTCCCCTAACCAGTCCAGTCCTGTTCTTGCATGTTTATCTATTTAGAGACGACCCTTCTCATTCACATATAGATCATGTAAACATACTGGGACTACACAGGGCTGTCAACAAATGTCCAAATAGCAAATATTCTCGTTTTAATTGTCTTAAAGGCAACATACCATCGAGTTCCTACTGTTGTTGATTCTGGCTATACTTTCCTTATTTCCTTTATTAAGCTTGTCTGTGCCTGACTTGCTGTCATCTGATACAGATTAAAGAAAATGTCACAACAGTTACTGAATTTTGAAATAAGAACAATTTTCAAACAAGATGTGTTTTTTGTTGTTGTTGTTCAGAGATGAACCACAAGATGCTGGACTTTGAGCAATTCCTGCCCATGCTCCAGGCCATTGCTAAGAACAAGGACCAGGGCTCCTTTGAGGACTTTGTGGAGGGGCTGCGCGTCTTCGACAAGGAGGGCAACGGCACAGTGATGGGAGCAGAGCTACGTCACGTGCTCACCACGCTGGGTGAGAATCAAATCAAATCATGTTTAAAACAGGCAGAGCTGACCAAAGTGCTGTACAATTCAATCAGATACAGTATATCAAACATAGCAATACACACACAAAAAAATGTTGTGACACATATACATACCATATACAAGCTAAGTGCATAGATGACCACTAAGATGCAAAGGCTAATGAAAAGAAAAATGTTTTGAGCTGAGACTTGAAGGAATCGACAGAAGGGATGAGTCTGATAAGAGAGGGAAGGCTGTAACACACACTCTGCACTCTAGTCCTACTAGTCATGAACTAGCAAGCCTGATTTGTATCAGAGGTCTCCTGCATCTTTGATTAGAATGATCTGTTGTCATCTCACGATCAATTGATATGAAAACCATACTTTGCACTGGGAAAATGCTGAGGTATTTTGCTGTTAAGCTGTTTTTGGATATTGAAGAAATATTATTGATACCTTCTTGCTTTGTAATATATAGGTGAGAAAATGACAGAGGAGGAGGTGGAGACCCTTTTAGCAGGACACGAAGACGCCAATGGCTGCATCAACTACGAAGGTAAAGAGCGCTCCCAGGCTATGGCTCGTAGCATGAACTGTAGAACACACCCGCGTTGGGCCCGCTTCTCTGCACCTGTGTACGGGCGGGGAGGTTGGCGAGTGTTGTGTGACCAAACCCTGGTTGTGTCTCCTCACTGACTCGTTGTTCCTGTTCCACAGTCTTTGTCCGCCAGATCATGTCCGGTTGAGCAGAGGGTACGAGCCCCAAAGCCTCCCTTACTGTGTGCTCCTAACCCTGCAGCTGCAGGGGCCTTCCCCAGCACTGCACAGGGGCCTCCTGCTTAGCTCTGTCCCGTAGCCCTCCATCCTGGGCCTCTGTGCCGTGTTGGGGTGGCGTGAAGCTGCTGGGTTCCGGCGCTGGAGTGGTTTGGAATAGTTTTACTCATTTTAACCTTTCCTTCCTGCAGAGCACATCCCCATTCCCTTGGCTGCAGAGAGCATGCATTATATTTGCGTTGCATGAGTCTCCTGTCCCTGTAGGGGGGGGGCTAGTTTTTAACTAAAGGTTCTCTCTGCCAAACTGTTTTTCTGAGTTAAACAGTCAGCAAGCTTTTTATAGTGTGGTCATTTTGTACTGGCAGTTAGTAGCTTGATTGACTGTTGGCCATCCGTTTTCTGTTCCCTCCCATCCTGTTCTGATGGACATGTAGCTGCGCTAGATCTGAAACGCCTTCTGTTTTCTCCTTCCCATATTCTTAACTCTACTCCCTCCTCCCCTTATACTCTATTTTTCCTCTCCTAGTAGATCAGCCCTAATAAGGAGGAGGGCTGCTAATCCTAACACATTCCAGGTCCTGAGGCCTGGCCAAATCCCTGGTTGTTGTGGCTGGCTAAAAGAGCTATTCTATCTGTACATCCCTAGTCTACCTCCTCCCCCATCATTTGCCCTTGACTTTATTACAGAGCCCAATAATGTAGATGATCTCTATTCTGACTGACTGACTGACTCAGTCTCCTTGAATCAGACTCAGGCTGCAACATCCAGCCCTGACCCAGCAGAGCTCCAGCTCAGAGGGATGAGCGAGGCAGCAAGTCCATAAGAGCACATGACTCATGGCCCTTTCTGTTTCTGATGATGTTGTTAGCTGTAATGTTACTGATTGGTAAAGATGTTTGGTTCCTAAGCCACGTGGCATTTCCCTCCGTCTAAAGAGCAAAGGGAGAGGCTGGAGCTTTGCTAGCTGATTCTGTAGGTGGAGTTTGCTACGCTGTCCATCTATTTGATATTAACTGTGTTTTTTTCCCCCCTCCCTCTTTCTTTCTCGTCCTCGCCCTATATTTCTTGCATTCAGAACTTGTCCGGATGGTCATGAGCGGTTGAAAATTCAAGAACACACTTCCAGCTTAATTTTATTCCTAAACAATTTTTTCTAGTCATATTGTCTGTCTATGTGCATCTGTCTTGCTGTCACCCTGCCCACCTCAAGTCCTATATGTTCTCATTTTTATTTTATTTCAGAAGTGCCTTTTCTGTGTCTAGTCAAAAAGCTCAGTTTCATTTCACTTAAACATCATGCAGCCACAATTGTGCATGCAGTCATGCCAAGCTTGTGGACAGAATCGGCAATAACATTCCCCTAATTATTTCACACATTCCCTCCCTGTCACTTGCCCCTAATGTTAAACATGTTGTCCAATAGTTGTGTTTTTATACGGAGGAGATGCACGACGTTAATTGGCTTAAACCAACTGATTCGACCATGTGAACCAATCATGAAATGGTATATGCTGTTCGGTTTTTGATTGCTTCAAACAGTATTGAATTAAAATTCCAGTTTCTGAACAGTTTTGTAAATTGTCATTCTTTTGACTATAAAAAAGGGTTGAAGGCATATAAACCACAAGGTCCATTAACGGGTGAAGTTACGGCTAAGAAATGCCAGATAGACTGTCTATAGCTTGAATTGACCCTGACCAAGCACATTGCATATCTTGACAGAGGATAAGCGACTAATCATAAATGCAAAGAACACTATTTGGATATGTTGCAGACTATTCTATTGGTCTATGGTAGTGGCATGGTGTATTGCAACATAAAATGTACCCCTGTAAAACAGATCTTGTTTACAATTCAAACAAGACACCAAAGTAGTTACTGCTCATGTCCTACATACAGTATGTGTGACCAATTGTAAGTTTGAGCTGTCATTACATCTCTTACCTACAGACCCTCGCTGCTTAGAATGGATTAACCACAAAATGTCAGTGCAATGTTTACAAGTACAAAAGTTTGCTGTCACAGAAAACTGATAAATGTGCAAACCTCCTCACTCGTGAACTTGTCCATGTATGGTTACAGATGTACAACATAAATTCCGCTATCTTTCCGTACTTGTATAATACAGTATGGGTGGGGGGTGTTTTTTCCATTTAGGTGTTTGTCTTGGTACCCTGACAAGTATGCCTGTGCAACAGTTTGTCCATTTAAAGATGTGCACAGCACATAGAATTTATAGACTTAGAATAAATGCATTTTAGGTTATAGCCCGACCGAAGCACATCCTGCTGGACAAGGCATGATATGTAAAAGTATAAGCCATGTTCACTCCCATGCTTGAATTGTGTGTGTCTATTGCACTGAAATATAATCATTGTTCTCTCTTCTCTAAATTATATTGTTGATTAGTTTCAGTAGTATGCAGTCCTGTAGGAGTTGCACTGCCCTCTGCTGGTGTATATGTTGATCTACACGTCTACCGAGAAAAATATACAAAGCCCACACTTACTTTTATCTCGATTTATTTGTTTCCCATTCTTTTTGTAAGTAAAACCTTGACATGTTTGATTTTACCATTCAATACAAACTGCAAAGTAATTGTCCACATCGACAGTTTACTGAGGAAGAGAAAGGTTTGTTTCTAATGAATAATTAATGCAATCATTGCTATCGTCAGCAATTGTGAAAAACCAACAGACAGAATCTGAACAGACACTAACTTCATATCACAAAATCCACACAATGTAATTATTCACAGACATAAAAAGTCCATGGTCACAACTGCAGTAAAGTTTCTAATACTGGCTATCTGGACATATTGTAAATGTATTCATCTGGTTATATGTTGTGACACTGTCTGTTTTTGATGTATGCACATGGCAAAGTACTTCTGCATGAAAGTAAGTGATCACAGTTTACCATTATTTGTTACAAATAATAAAAACAAATGGGACTGAGCAGATCAACTAGAAGAGTATCTTACCAGCCTTCATGGCATGCATTTACATACACACGTGTGCACTGCCACTTCTCAAACTCCACCCTGACTTAAAGTTTAAGGTGAGCAGTCACAATCATACATTGCCGTGAAAGAACAGGGAAGATACATAGGTTACAAAGGTAGTAATAATATACAGTTATAATGTTGACATAATATAAAAAAAACACGATGGAAAACCTACAGTTAAAAATATAAAAAAAGGTCAAGGATAGAAAATGGAGATATTGTTGCAGATACTAAGGACATATCAATGTCCTGTAAGCTGTATAAGGTGCTAGAGCTGTTCTCCTCAACAGTTCTTACACTGACAGTTAGAATCATCTTTCTACAAAGCAAAACTCCGTGAAACTCCACATCATACACTTCCAGCTTAACCAAGAAAATGGTTCGTCTCTCATAGTGAGAGATTAAGATCAACGTGATTAGAGAAAATACTTTGTCATTTGAATTAACAGGGATATACTTGTTGGCGAAGGTGGGAAGTGCTGACACTCCCCAGACCTTATGTTCAGTCAATTCCTTTGAGTGATATTACATTCTTCTTTCTTCACTAGTAAGATTTAAAGAGTAACCGGACACTTTCATTAGATCCAAATGCAGCCTCGTTGAAAAGGCTTAAAAAGGTTCAAATCAGGTGGTAGCAGTGATCGGGTGGGTTTGGTGAAATTGTCTCTCAGGGTGTTGCACATTTACAAACCTTGATGACAATTCAATGTGCTATGAGTGATTTTTTTCTGTTCTGCATGGGAAGTCTGCAACTGTCCTGTTACAACCGCTGGGTAGACACGTGTTTGATATGATAAATACTAATGTCAAGTATGAATGAATTATTATTACTATTATTATTATTATCATTATTATTATTAAGTACAATGCAATTAAATGTTTTATTTTTTTAAGATTGTTGTTTTGGATTTAATAAAGTTCAAATACATAATGTTTCCTCAGATAGAACCTGGTTTTGGTGTCTGGTTACTCGTTAAATGTGACTTTCTATCAGATTCCTTTATTACTGATTTTATTTGCACACTTACTGCTAGACTGATAATGAATCATAGTGCATCATGATTTTGAAGCTATTAAGATACCCCTTCCAGTAAAATTGTTAATCTATTAAGGCCCTACAGGAACAGTGAAACCTAATATTTTGTGGGTCACAGGATGCTGGTTTTCACATTAGTCATGCCTTTCGAAATACTTGCAAATTAATTAATAACTATGATCCAGTCACATCTAAAAGGGTCATAGCTCCATCTATTCAAGTGAAACAACTTTTAAACAACCAGGTAACAGATAATCCAAAATACAGTAGTAAGACTCAAATACTTCTGTAAGCTTATTTCAAACAAACATTCCTTGTACTTGGGTTTCTCTATGGGTTTGCTACCTTTCTTTTAGTCACATTTTATTTGAGCTTCGGACGGTTAACTGAAAAGAGCAGACACAAACACGTTTTCCTGATTCTGGTATAACATTTGGAACCGTTTGGGAGAAAACCAAGGATCTGTAAGTGCTTTAGGTCAATTCAGTTAAAATGTAAGGTCTCAAAATAAGACTAGGGAAAACCTATGTTCAAAGTGCAAATATCTTGTTCACATATTTAAGTAGGAACATACTGTGGGTCTGGGAACTTATCTGAAGATTTCCCCCGTCACCACCTTGTCAACTACTGATGAGAGGAGAAACAGCTAGCTAATGGACTGCTATAACCAGATTCACTTATATCCTGGGTAGGCAAACCCATTGGCTCTTCTATTGCTCAGTTTATTGTATAGGGGGTCTTTGTATGTATCGGTGTTGTCCAGCGGTTAATGTTTAGGGAGGTGGCTATTCTGGCCAAAGGTAAAAAAATAAGTTAGACGGTTTAAATGAGAAAAGGGGACATTTCCAAATTCTTCATTGCAATTCTCTTGTATCAATCGAAATGTTTTTTTTTGTTTCTTTTTTTTTACAACATGAAATCTAAGGGGATGCTTGACATAGATGACTATTTAAATACCAATTGCCCACTCCAAAAAGCAAAACAATGTACAAGTTGGATGTATTACTTCTGTCTATGACTTCTTCATTTCAGATGACACCGGCAGGGTTTAGGGATAGGTACAAAGTGGTCATAGTCATTCTCTTTACCAGGACTGTGACGCTCTCTCTCTCTCTCTCTCTCTCTCCACGTTTCCCCTTATCCTTCCCTCTATCTTCCTCTTTCTTCACTGGGGTGGGGGGACCGGAGCTGAGGGATGGAGTGTGTCTCCAGGAACGGGAGTGCTGGGCTCTGGATGAGAGATAAGAAAAGAGGGAAAGCTCACAAAACGACAAACTGAAAAAACTTGAACCCCAAAATCACATGTGCAATGTTTCTCAAATATGAACTATACACTCAACAATATGTATGTCTTTGTTAATGCATGAATTCCCGTTTAGTCTGGCGTGGCAGCATGGGGCTCACCATGGAGAACTGAAGCGGTGGAGCTGGCGTGGACCGCCGGACCAGGGCCTGTGGGGCCAGGGGGGGAGGTGTGGGGGCCAGGCGCAGGCTGGGGCTCAGAGGGCTGGGCAGGCGAGGGACCGCCCCCACCCATGGAGGACGGAGGTGCTGGGCTGGGAGCTGGCTGGGCTGCCGGGGTGCTGGAGACTGGCTGGCCAGTGGCGGTGGGGCCTGTCGGGGCCTGGGGGGGGTGCGGACCCCCCGTCTGATTGTGTTGCTGGTGTTGGATCTGCTGGAAGTGTTGCTGGCGTGCTCTCATCTCGGCATACTTCAGCTGCTCCATGTGGAAGGACTGTCGGTCTGCCAGGAGCTGTTGCCTCTGGTACTCCAGCTAAACACACACACACACACACACACACACACACACACACACACACACACACACAGAGTAAACATCTGTATCCTAGACACCCACCACAGGATCAAGCGGAGCAGACTACGACCCCGTCTCTGACTCACAGCCTCCCTCTCTCGGTCCATGATGGTTTCCAGTTCTTCAAAATGGCGCAGTTTGATCTCCAGCTTCTTCATCTGGGTCTCCACCAGCAGGGCCACCAGAGACTTGATCTTCCTCTCCTCCACCGCTGCCAGGTGCTACACAGGGGGAGGTGGGGAGAGGAGAG
Source organism: Galaxias olidus (assembly GCA_026901105.3). Classification (NCBI taxonomy): domain Eukaryota; kingdom Metazoa; phylum Chordata; class Actinopteri; order Galaxiiformes; family Galaxiidae; genus Galaxias; species Galaxias olidus. Next base: position 50,936 of record JAPMUY010008797.1, read on the forward strand.
GTTATGGGGGGGGTGTGAGCGGGGAGGCTGAGGGGGAGGAGCTGATCCTACCTTGGCTTTGACGGCGGCGGCGGCCAGGGCTGAGGCGGCGGCCGTGGACAGGTTCCCCTCCCCGACGTCACGCTCCACCTTCGCCTTCCTCTCCATCTCGCTCTCGGCTTCTCGCTGTGCCTCCTCCGAGCCCTCCTTCCCTTCCCTCTCTTTCTCCTTCTCTCCATCGCCTAGAAGAGAGAAGAGATGAACAGATAAGATAAGAGTCAGGCGAGTCTTTCTTAATGGGCCAAACGGCGCGTTTTTCAGGGTCTGAAAGCACCCAACATTACCCATCAAATCAAATCAATTTTATTTGTATAGCCCATTTCATACACAGAGGCAATTCAACGTGCTTTACACAAGACAAGCAGAAAAACATACAAGGAAGAGAACAAAAGACCATTCAAAGAAACAGGAAATAAAATAATAAGAGAAAATTCAATTGCTAAGTGACAAAACTCCCGTGGGATGAAGTATTCCCACTAATATGCAAGAGTTGGTTTTCTACTACATTACCCATCTCTGAGTTAATATGCAATAGAGTTGGTTTTCTACTACATTACCCATCTCTGAGCTGCTTTTCTCAGTCTCCCTCTCTCCTTCAGCTTCCCGTCCTCGCTCTTCCTCCTTCTTCCCGTTCTCCGCCTGCTTCTCCTCTTCCTCCATGGCTGCGTCTTTGCTGTCCTGCTATTACGGGGAATGACAATAGCATGGTGAGCACTGCAGGTCAGACTTGGCCGGGCTATAAGAAGAGAAAAGCGTGTTGTGGTTGAGTCAACCCCAGAGCCAGTACCTTGGTGTCTCTCTTGTCCTCGCTGGACTGGTCACTCTTACTCTCTTCACTGCTGTCTTCTGAAAGAGAGGGGATTAGAAACAGCCACTAAAAACACTCCTCTATTACATACAGTACTGTGCATAGGTTTTAGGCAGGGGACGCTGTTTTGAAGGCGAAGGGTGGTCACACCAAATGTTGATTTGATACAGATTTGCTTTCCCCTCACTTTGTATTTTATGAATTGATTGAAAAAAATAAACAATTAAAACTTGTATTTTTTATACATATATTTTTTCTAACTTTAAAGACTTCACACCTGCCTAAAACCTTTGCACAGTATTGTATGTTATATATATATATATTCTGTTCCCCTCCTTCAACCGTAACATTTCCACACAGCTACTCCTTCACCAGCCCTTCCTGTGGATGTCTGAGTGTGTGTGTGTGTGTGTGGGGGGGTTTGTCCTACCAGGCTTGTCGGCTTCCTCCAGGCCCGTGCCGGCGATGCCACTGCCCTCCAGGCCGTACAGCGGGTCCTGCCTGCCGCTGGCCCTGGCTGCCTCCTCCACCCGACGCACGTGGGCCTCCACCAGCGCCGCTGGAACCTCCTCCTTCATACGAGAGAACTCCTCTGAAGAAACACAGAGAGACGAAGCAATGTGAAGACCGATTTGAAGAAGACACTTTGTTTTTTTTAAATATTCTGAGAGGAAGGGGTTCTTTATTGTTTTAAATGACCAGCAGAGACACTTGCTAC
>JAPMUY010008797.1:57500-73476 GCA_026901105.3 Galaxias olidus
GGTAATAGCCCCAGTGCAGAGCACCTACCTGTCAGGGTAATAGCCCCAGTGCAGAGTACCTACCTGTCAGGGTAATAGCCCCAGTGCAGAGTACCTACCTGTCAGGGTAATAGCCCCAGTGCAGAGCACCTACCTGTCAGGGTAATAGCCCCAGTGCAGAGCACCTACCTGTCAGGGTAATAGCCCCAGTGCAGAGTACCTACCTGTCAGGGTAATAGCCCCAGTGTAGCAGGACCTACCTGTCAGGGTAATAGCCCCAGTGTAGCAGGACCTGCTTCTCCCTTTTCATCACAGGACGCACCCACTCCTCTGAATCAGGAGAAGACGCTGTTAGCGCAGAGCTAGCTATTAAGCAGTACACATGTAGAAAACACACAGGTGTGGTCACAAAGATGGGTTCTTGATGCTAATGTTAGCCTTACCCTCTTCCAGGCTGGCAGGAATAGGAACTACCACATGGGAGCTGGCAGTCTTGTCCTCTGTTACGGAGCCCTGCGGGAGACAATGTGTTGATAAGATCACAATCTGCCCTATAACCACAATGAGAAACTTTCTCCATGGAGATTAGATATAAGTAACACACACACACACACACACACACACAAACACACACACAAACACACAAACACACACCCAGCGCGGTGGCTCAAAGCACAGTGTGTGGGCCTACCTGATGTCTTTTAATGATGTCCTTCAGTTTACCCAGCAGTTTAGGCTCAATGTCTGAGCTTAGGTAGATTACGGGCCGAGTCAGACAGTTGTTCTAACAATGTGGAAAAGAGGATGGAAAGAGAAACATACACGACGAAGGTTAGAACAGCAATTTGTTTTTAGCTGAATATTTATATATTTATATATATATATATATAAATATATATATATATATATATATAAATATATATATATATATATATATATATATATATATATATATATATATATATATATATATATATATATATATATATATATATATATATATATATATATATATATATATATATATATATATATATATATATATATATATATATATATATATATATATATATATATATATATATATATATATATATATATGTATATATATATATATATATATATTATATATATATATTTTTTTGTCCCCCCAAAAAGGGAAAGGCAGTCAGGCACCTGTACTAGAGACTTCTCGATGGTCATGAACATTTCCACATTGCGGTCCATCCGAGAAGGATTCTGGAAGTCAAACCTGCGCCTACCAAGAAGTTCAACTGGAGTTACACACGTCACAGCACAGAAAAGCTGACCTTCACTCAGACTATGCCAGATACATTTAAAGGAATCCTTTGTAAAGTCCAACCCCAACCTCTAGCAAGCTAGAATGAAACTCTTACCAGCCCTGGTCGCTTTTGAATTTGTAGGCAGCAGCCAAAATATGGCAGAGCGCTCCTCCGGATTTGAAGTCCAGAAAACATTTCATCTTGATAGAGATATAGAAAAGGATTTAGGGACGGAATTGTGTGTGTGTGTGTGTGTGTGTGTGTGTGTGTGTGTGTGTGTGTGTGTGTGTGTGTGTGTGTGTGTTAGTGCACACTTAAAAAGTGTCATACCGGCAGCTTAGTAAGAGGCGGGTTGCTGACATGCCTTCCAAACACCTCCTCCTGAAATTGCAATAGCTGGACAACCAGGCTGGATAGAGACTTGTTTGTAGGGGGCTCCGCCTGAATGTACTGAAGAAACAAGACAAGAGGAGGAAGAGAACAAAAGCGTGAGGCGTAATTACTTACGTAAACAAAGCGTATGATGGTACTCTGAACAAAACTAAATGAAATACAATTGTGTGGCGACATAGGGGACTCGTTAAGTCAAGATAAACAGTTATTTTCGAATCATTGAGGTGAATATCAGCGTGATATCAAAACGCACCTAGGGCAACATCTGGATTTGGGTTACTTTGCGCTCGTACCGGGCTACACGCAGCGGCAAGAGTAGCATGTTTTTTTTCTTTTTTTACCGTTAGCGATGGCTGCAATATCATTATAACTAGCATTAGCGTTAGCTAGCGGGCTGGTAAATTTCCCCGGTATAACCAGTATTTGGACCACATTTCCACCTTAAGTATATGATCAGAACTGAAAATGAACTGGTAGAGAGCCATTAATGCGTGCATCTATTGCTGAGACATTGGCTCAGCAGCATCCTTTTGTATTCTGCACATCATGTGGATTAAACAGCTGGACATTCTGCTACCCATCTCATGCCCGCCCGCCTCTCTTTGTCACACCAAAACCAGTAAATACTCTATTCTATCCATCAAAAAACAATATATTTGTAAAAACATATGTCATACCTTTTTGTAATTCTTTCCCAACCATACGCGGACATTATCGAATTGCGAAACAGTATCAGACGCTTCAAAATATTTAACGTTGGGGCCGCCGTCTTTCTTCCGCACCGCCATTTTTGCCTGCAGTTAAATTTTCGTCGTTGCTCGCCCCCTGGTGACGTGCACAATAATATAATACAGGGTTCATCACCAGATATGTTGCACTTCCAGTAAATGTACAGTAGGTGGAGTATTTGTTTAAGAAACCGTTTTCGTGAAACCGTAATAGCAGTATAGGCTGCGCAGTTATAGGGAAATGTGTTTTTCGAAAGGAAACATACAATTGTGTGATTGTGTAGTTGGCAGGGACGTGTCTAGACTTGAGACTGAGCCCTTAAGAAATTAAGTGATATACTCATAAAATCTTCGGAATTATATAATGACTTAGTATTTTTTTGTGCTCCTTAACCAGGTGTGGAGGCCCCTCATAGCCCTGAATGAACGCTCACAGCTACACCTGCCAACTGGTTTGGTTGGTGCCAAGTGAAAATTGGCGATGCCTTATTTCACAGAGCATCTTTGGCATGACCAGCATGTTTGGGAAAGCTGGACTAATGCAGGAGGCAGCTCGAGTCCTGAACACGGACACATTTCTTGTGATCAGAAAGTGATACACTGAAATATTAGTGTATACTTTCCAGACTAGCTTTTAGTATGGCTTTGCATGTATGGCATAGAGCTAAATGAAGTTCATGTGCAAAACAGTGCACACACAGTGCTCTTCAGGGTGGTCAGTCTGAAATTGAGCTTGCACACCACCTCTTGCTCCACTCATAAGGGAGGCCCTGTCATCAGCTTGTGCCACAAGGAGAACATCACTGATGTCTTTTTAACGTATCCTCTAATGTCTGTTATATTGTCTGTTGTAATGTCCTCCAACTCATTTAAATCAAGGAAATGTCCATTTGCATCACCGTTCTTTAGAGAAACATAGCGCACACAAACTGACAGTTGTTCTGAATTATAGCATACATGCTGGATTCTTTCTTTTCAGTCACAACAGACTCACTTCTTCAGCACAGCACTTAATCATTTCATTCTGTGATGTGTTTGAAAGGTAAGTGGCATCAGGGGGCATATGATGCTGCTGCAGAAAGGGGTCACATTTGTGGAGTTCATGCATTCTGGGAAATTCCCTTTGTTTTCAATTGCCTCACTCTCATCGTGGCCACCAAATGGAATCCCTTGTTGTTTAGAAATGAAGTTACCCTGACAACTTTCTTTTGTCTAACACTTCCTTTCCTTGTCCAGTGTGGAGCTGTCGAATTATGTATCCAACTAAGCTTGAAAGAGGCCCAATGTTTTAAACCTGAACTTATCAGCCTACCCGAGACTAAGGCCTGTTCGAGACCTTGCCAGATTGTCTGCATGCAAAACAAAATGCAGAGTCTTTTGAAATAGATTATTTTTACCAACTAAATCATCATTTTTGGATGATGCCAATTGTTTCTTTTGGTTACTGAACCAGTAGTCGACTAGGGCCACCTTCCCTGGTACCCAAGTCCACTCCAACCCTGTTCTCTCCCTGTGTTCCTCCTGTGTTCTCTCTCTGTGTTCTCTCCCTGTGTTCCTCCTGTGTTCCTCCTGTGTTCTCTCTCTGTGTTCTCTCCCTGTGTTCCTCCTGTGTTCTCTCTCTGTGTTCTCTCCCAGTGTTCTCTCCCTGTGTTCCTCCTGTGTACTCCTCCTGTGTTCCTCCTGTGTTCTCTCTGTGTGTTCCTCCTGTGTTCTCTCTGTGTTCCTCCTGCCTTCCTCCTGTTCTCCTCCTGTGTTCTCTCTCTGTTCTCCTCCTGTGTTCTCTCTCTGTTCTCCTCCTCTGTTCTCTCTCTGTTCTCCTCCTCTGTTCTCTCTCTGTTCTCCTCCTCTGTTCTCTCGCTGTTCTCCTCCTGTGTTATCTCCCTGTGTCCGCGATGTAACGAAAGAATGTTGCCCCACTGAACGACTTTGTTTCTTTAAAGCTTTTCATAATGTCTGAATCAAAGTATCTAATTTCACAATTGCATGAAACCTCTTTTTTAAATGAAAGCTGTCAATATAATGTGCTACTGCATACCGTGTGTTAGTTAGAGGGTAGGGATAGTTAGGTTTGCAACACATCACTCAGGGGTGGTATGAGCTCATAATTCATATTTACAATATTAAACATTTTGGCTTTAAAAAAGACCCATGGCTGTAGGCCAATCCCCAAGCCCTAAACACACAGATGGTAGTTGGTAAGAAGGGTATGGTATATGTGTGCAAAGAACGAGACAGAGAAGGGACTGCTGGTAACAATTACTGCATCCTAACGGGCTTGTCCGTTTGACCATGCCAATTATATACTGCATTGGGGTAGTGTAGGCATACATATTGGTACTTTTATAGGTTATCGCTATACGGAAGTCATTATTTTATTACGATAGAATTTTTTTTGAAAGATGTCGACAAATACATGAGGCTTGTGGCTAGGGAGAATCCTGTGCCAAAAACAACAATCATTTCACTGACCTTTCACGGATCTTCCTGCACCACTTCTCTGAGGCATAGCCCTCATTATCCATTGTGTGTGTGTGTGTGTGTGTGTGTGTGTGTGTGTGTGTGTGTGTGTGTGTGTGTGTGTGTGTGTGTGTGTGTGTGTGTGTGTGTGTGTGTGTGTGTGTGTGTGTGTGTGTGTGTGTGTGGGTGTGTCTGATATTCTGACGGGCTGAGTATTGGAAAGCCTGTGTGTTTATGATGATATCCTGATAATGAGCAGGTTGTGATTGTTTCCTGTACAATAGCTATGGGATGTTTAACAGTGTAGGTCTGTAGAATATGTTTTGCATTGTTAGTATTAGAGTATTCTTTTGAATGTGTGTGTGTGTGTGTGTGTGTGTGTGTGTGTTAGTATGTGTGTGTGTGTCTGTGTGTCTGATATTCTGACTGTCTGTGAATTGTTAAGCCTGTGTGTTTATGATGGTACCATGATAATGAGCAGGTTGTGATTGTTTTCCTGTACAATAGCTATGGGATGTTTAACAGTACAGGCCTGGTCTCACATCGTTAGTGTTCGAGTATTCCTTTGACTTGTGTGTGTGTGCACGCGTGTGTCTGCATGTGCATGTGTGCGTGTCCGTGCTGGAGGAACGAGAGTGAGGCCTATTGATTATTTTAATCCTCCTATTTGTGAGTCTGTGATCCTGGCGGCTCATCCTTGCACGGGGGGATTGCTAATAGGGCCCAATGCTTCCCCTCGTCCTCAGCCCTCTCTCCCCGTCCAATTAACTTTACACTGGAATCTGTCTGGGGAAGGTGGACTGAGGAGAGGGTGGGCGAGGAGCCTGCTGAGATGCAGCCCCATCCCTCCTCTACCCCAGTCAACACCTCCCCCGCCTCCCTTAGACAGGCACCACGTAGAGGAAGAACCTTCACATCCAGAATGCTGTTACTTTTCCCTGTAAATAAAAAATGTGTGTTTCCTCCCATGCAATGGGACCTCTTTTCAATCAGCACCTCAGCTCCATTGGAGGGTGTGGTTAGGATGGTGATGGTAGTGTTGCGGTAATGGGTTGACTTCAATGGTGGTTTAGGTCCTTGATAAAAATCTGTTCTGTTCTGACGGTTTTTTGACGGTATGTCCGAAACATTTAAGAAATTGTCGAGTGGTCCTAAATAAATTGCATTTACATTTCTTTAGCGAATAAAGCATTGAAAAACATAATTTTTTTCCAGCCTATAAATGCATTTCTGAAGGACGAGGATATGTTTTTGCGACCTATAATGACAGAACATGTTTGTTACACACACAATCTTCACATTGTTTATTGGTTGTTTTTTTTACCATCAATTAGGCTAAATTGTTGATTATACCGTTACTGTAGCATATACACTGTAGGATATATACACGGCTTGCAAAGTACAATTACAACATTCAATCCAATGGTCTGACTTTGAAAATACTTTTTTCAACACCATCAGTGCCAGGGAACACACAGCAGGATGAAGCGTGGCACATAGTTCACATATTCTCAGATATAGATATCAGTACATTGCGTGTGTGCGTGTGTGTGTGTGTGTGTGAGTGTGTTTGTTTGTGTGTGGGAGTGCAGACTCTGCGGGATTGTTGTGATATGACTTGTCTAAAGACACAGGCTCAGTAATAATGTAGTCGTCTGAAAGGATCATGTTATCAGGGTTCAGTCCTGGCAAAGCCCTGTGCCGTAGAGCTCCTCATCTCCACACAGTGGTCACCACGCCCTGCACACTCATACCCAAACGTGTTATGAAATAAAAACCGTCCCCTTTTTAATCCACACATACAACGTAGTCAACATAGTACAGTAATACAACTGTGGCAACGTTGTAAGCAAAGGGCCGGATCAGCTTTGAAAGAAAAACACAAATCATCGTTATTCTAACGGCCCACGTCCACTTGAGCTCCACAGATGTAGTTGCAACACCCTGTGACGATGCTGTAGGTTCAGATCCTTGTTCTGTGTGGCTGTGTGGCTGTGTTAGCACAGCAGAGGGGGGCTGTGATGGCTGCAGATTTAGACAGAGCCTGTCTCGACTCATTAGCAGGCCATGATGGGGCTATGCCATTAGCACGGGCTCTGGGAGAATGGCTATGCCATTAGCACTGGCTCTGGGAGAATCCCCGAGCTGAGCCCCAGCCTTCATGTCCTGTGTGTGTGGAAGAGCTAAGCCTCCACATTTCTCCCTCGACTGTAGGCTGTGTGACTTAAACCTATTAACAACATGATACTCATCTTAAGACACCTATATAAACACAAACAGACAGCCATCCACGGGCAGACATGGACACACACACACACACACACACACACAGCATACTAGATGATGTTCATGGTGTTGGGTGTATTATCAGCTCCGATCAATATATTCATGACTTTTCTCGTTTGGTATCTACGGCCGTATTGGAAATCCATTTTGGAGCCGAGAAGCCAGGCAGGAGGCTGCCTCCAAACTCGCAGTCTTCAATTTAAAGTCTGCATTTGGAGATCATTTTACTTTATTCCACACTGGTGGTCGAAATGATCGTCTCGTGTCTACGTAACCACAGATAGAGGAAGTTCAATAATCAGAGAACGTGTCTGTGTGTGTGTGTGTGTGTGTGTGTGTGCGTGTGCGTGTGCGTGTGCGTGAAATTGAGAGCGGAAGTCATGTTAATCAATATGCATATCATGTTCTGTTAAACACATTAACAAACACATTGCATTTGTAAACAAAGTAGATACCACATTATGTACAGTATCATATAAATGATGTCGATCTTTGTTTGTTAACATCATGTGCATCAAGTACAGTCCTGTTTATAATATAACTGGAATGATTGGCACAAAGTTCTGATTATAGGGTACTACATTTTGTGGCAGTGAAATTTTATGAATTGGTATGTGTGTGTGTGTGTGTGTGTGTTTGTATGAGAGAGAGTGTGGTTGTGTGTGTGTGTATGTGTGTGTGTGGTTGCGTGTGTGTCTTGCGAGGAGCGTGCGTTTAGTCCGGGTAGATAAGGAAGCCGGAGAAGGTGCTGTATTTGTTGGTGTTTCCGCCGTGAACCTTCCCCCCGTCCAGCTGCACAAACACCTCATCGCCCACGTCCAGGTGCAGGATGACGCTATTAGAGGCATAGTCGTAGTTCTGATCTGCATCCTGGGCGATGGCACTGGCCCTGACCTGAGATGGACAGAGAAGGGAGAGAGGCTTTCATTAACTACAGAGACAGAGAGATACTGTAGAAAGGGCATTTCCCTTTTCTCACAGCCCTTACACCTCCCCTCGGTCCTCCCGCTCAGAAAGCTCGACCTCCTCCTGTGTATACTTAGAGTCACTAATCATCATGGCCGCCGGTTAAGATGTGGTCATCGCGGCCAATCAAAATGCCAGTTACCGGGTGGAGGAGAGGAAACACGGGAAACATGGAAGGATTATAGTTTATTGGATTCATTTGATGCTGAAAGCCCCTCAGAACCGTACTACCGGACAGACCAGGGATCACCCCTTCTGTAGCTACTTTTTAGGACCAATTTAATTGACTGTTCTGGTTGGACAATATTGTTGGACAATATTTGGCTGCACTTGGATTAGGCTTATTTCTCGATCTCCTTTTTCACCTTGGGGTCTCGGTGAAATGCCATCTGTGTGGAGGTCATCCTGTCCACTGGGCACGTATCACTGACACAGATGACGTAATTATTGACCTTTGACCCTAAAGCTCCATTGAGAGTACAACCTGTTATTTCTCCCTATTCTCACTATTGATTTTCTCAGCAATGCTCGGACGAGCTACCTTCACTAGCCGGTACAGATAATTTGATAGAGCTCCGCGATTGTTTAGATGGTGTCAGGGATCGCTTGTTCAGAGCTTATGTACATAATAATTGGCAACTTTGCAATTACAAAGTTAAAAACTTAATAAAGATATATTTAATATGCTGCACTAGAACTGTAATCAGAGTAGTGGCTTTTCTTTATGGCACCAATTAGCAAAGCTGTTTATAATGAATAGCACCATCACTGGGTAAATAACCAACCATTCAAGCATAGGATACATCTAATCTGGGAAAATAGAAAACACAAGCACATTCATATTAATAAATGCAAATATGATAGCCTCATTATATCCATGTCTCTCTCTTCCTCTTCCTCTGGTTGGGTGCGGACATGAGGAAGCTCCATCATCTCCAAGTCGCCCTTTCCCTCTAATAGGTTAGACACATCGAATGAAACTCCACTAACCATTCCTCCTTAACCCCTCCGTCGTAATGAGATTTGTCCGTATCGTCAACTTAGCTTATTACTCAATATGGTTTTACATAAGCAATTTCTCTCGCCATAGGGAGCTTAGCCACGAGCAGCGTTATTTCCTCTCCTTAAGCCTCCAATGAATCGATGCAGTCCCTTTGTAAATTCAACTCACATTACTCCATTAATTGTTCTGTCCCTGAATCCACGCCGAGCAGCCCCCTACATCACCCCCCCCCCCCCCCCCTCTCTATCTATTCATTCTGGGCCTTTCTATCCATCTTTTCTTGTCCTTTTCCCCCCCACAATGAGATGCAGGTCACGCACACGTTCTCTTTTCCTGGCATGGCAGTGTTGGCGGGAGCGGCAGCTAAGCGTGTCCCTGTCCGGTCTAAATCGGATTGATTAACGGCGTACCGCTGTGGCAGGTCTCCCGAGACCCCCTCAGCCGCCCTCCTCCCAAACTCCACATGCATCAGGGCAGGCTGCAGGGCTACAGGGGTCGGTAATTGGTAGTGGAACAGCCATGGCTGCTGCCTCCCTAATGGTTTCCACTCCTCAATAACTCCATACAATCACAATAAATGGGGCCACAGGCTAGGCTGCGGCGGTCAAACGAGTCCGTGGAATAGTGGCAGGGGTGGTTGGGTCAAGATAAGACCCTGTGCTCCGTCTCACAAAACAAGAGTCCATAAGATTTTGTTAACAGGTTTTATGTATCTCGTGAGAGCACCTTTTTTTTTTTTTTCTTATTTTGTTTTAAATGAACAGCAGGCCTAAAGATTTGCTGGGATTTGGCCGTGTGCTTCAGAGGGGTGTAAATGGCTCCCGGGAGGAGATGTTAGGCTGTGTGATGTTCCAGACAGTCTGACATCTTGTAGATCCAGCTTTCCGTACATGGTTGAATGACACTCGTCCCCAGGCGTCCGTCTGCATCGTGAGGGGCACTCTAATTGAGCAGGAGAATCTTTCTTTCTCTCTCTGTCTGCTTTCACGGCTTAATAGAAGGCTAACTCCAGCTCGTTTTTTAAAGGATTGAGATTATATTTATTTTGTAAACGGTCCCCTGGTTCACAGTTTCGACTATATAGCAACACCATCGAAAAGGCCATAAATCTCAAAACTGACAGGCAATTACAACGCGGCTCGCTGAGCAGGCCTAAGTGAAAACCTATGCGTTTGAACAGCCCACATGCTAAGGGGTCATAACAGTAATGGCATGCACCCCACCTCTCCTGGGTGACCAACGTCGTTCAGCTCATTTTGTTTGCCTCTGACGAGGAAGAGATCCGTTACTCATGGCTCCTGTGGTTCGGCTGCTTAGGAAACATTACTTAACCAAGGCTCACACGACAGAAAATATATGCAGTTACTGACATTTAATGTATAATGTTTATGATTCCAGCATACTTGCATTCCCATCGCTGAGGTCAAACGGATTGCTATGTACACTCAATACTGAGCATTACCAAACAACAAATATTTTTTCACACCAATACCAAATAACACTAAACAAGCAATACACACACACACACACACACACACACACACACACACACTGGTTCATATATAGCGTCTTTGCTAAAATAATAGAACAAAGTAAAATAAAGAATACGGCACTTTAGAATTTTTACATGGTAAAATATTTTATGTTTTAATAGTATTGGTCTCTTGAAACGTCTTGCGTCACAAACACAAACTGTGGATAGGCCTACAACAGCATGTGATTACACACCCAGGGCAGCGCGCCTCAATTTGGGCTTTCAATGACTACCAGAAAAAAAGATTGTTTTCTTGAAGAGGAAGGGCGGAGGCCCACTGGGGCCGGTGCTGAAGAAGCACGGGAAAGCAAACCAAATCAGGATTATTGTCAACAGCGCCGGAGATTGATATCGACAAGGGTAGTGCATTTCTGTCTGCTTGTCCAATGCAGTTCTGACTTGACTTGCTACTGTTGGAGAGAGAGAGGGGGGAGGGGGGGGGGAGAAAGACAGAAATGGAGAGCGAAACAGAGAGAGAGAGAGAGAGAGAGAGAGAGAGAGAGAGAGAGAAAGGACCTTTGGGACTGCAGACAGGATTACACTGCCCCCACTTTTTATTAGGGTGACAACCTCTAATAAGAGAGAGATAGGGCACAACACACAGACTTTCAGATAGGACACAACACACAGACTTTCAGATAGGACACAACACACAGACTTTCAGATAGGACACAGCACACAGACTTTCAGATAGGGCAGCACACAGACTTTTAGATAGGGCAGGTCACAGACTTTTAGATAGGACACAGCACACAGACTTTTAGATAGCACACAGCACATAGACTTTTAGATAGGGCACAGCACATACTTTCAGATAGGGCAGCACACAGACTTTTAGATAGGACACAGCACATAGACTTTTAGATAGGACACAGTACATAGACTTTCAGATAGGACACAGCACACAGACTTTTAGATAGGACACAGCACATAGACTTTTAGATAGCACACAGACTTTTAGATAGCACACAGCACACTGACTTTTAGATAGAGCAGCACACAGACTTCTAGATACACACAGTTGAAATAGTTGGTCTAATTTGTTACATCGATTTTGAGTAACTACAGTGTAATGTTTCTGATTGTTTAAAGTAAGATCCTCTAAGCTAAGAGGGGAGTTCAGCGTACGTATGACACTCTGAACTGAGTTAAGTGAGCGCAGAAAGAGCTGGATAGACAGAGTGAAAAGGCTCTGTTACAAATTACACAGAGCACAAAAGGAGAGCGCAGGTGCGTGCACTTTTAACAGTCAAGGCACAAGTGAGGGCAGCCAAACCGGAGGGGGGGCTTAGAGTGATGGAAAAGAAGCCTGTTGGATAACAAACTGATCAAGCGAGCCTATTTCAGCGGGGTTAGAAATGAGGCCGGGGAGGCGGGGAGTATGTTATTTTTGTGTGGGTGTGTGTGTGTGTGTGTGTGTGTGTGTGTGTGTGTGTGTTTGGCAGTGGTACCCTGCTCCTCTGGTAATAAAACTGACAGGATTCATTGGTGGTGATGTACAGACCTCTCAGAGCGGAGCGAGGCTATAGAGAGGGGTCTCTTAAACTTACCTGAGGGACCTGTATGCAGGGGCAGGGGGGGTGCTTTATAAAGAAAAGGGCGAGGGGTGGGGAACGGCACGTTTTATAAAAGCTGACATATCATTTCTCTTTCTCTCCGTGTGCCCCCATGTCCATTACGGAGACGGACACAGAGGCCTTTTAACAGTCTGCACACTAATTGGCACACTAAATGCTAATATATTGCCATGACATTCCAGGTCTGATGCGTCAAGACGTTGATTAAAAAGTCTCTAATTGGCTCTAGGCTGAAATGTTGGAGGGGCCGGAGAGACACTTTAATTGGACATAAAGGGGTTGCGGCTGCTCTACCTGCAATAAATGAAATACAACACAGACTGTGCAATGAAATTAAGTCATGTTGCACAAGTCAATGAGTAATCATTTGCTGCCTCACGTGAAGTCTGCTGACAGGCTGGCTATCACGGTTGGCCTCGTTGTTCTGTATAACAATCAACAAGTAAACACTGTACACAAGTACAGAATGAAAACACACACACAAAAACACACGCACACAGACAAAATATACTGACCTAATGTAAGTTATATATGTATAAATTCAAGCTTTAAACCCCATGTCAGCCAGAAGAGAAACACACATTCTTTGATGATCTATTTAAAGAACAATGAGACACGGGACAAAGGACAATATAATGACCTATTATCATATCAATGTTCAATGATGACAATGTGTGGGTATGTGGGTGGGTGGGTGGGTCTGTTTGCACAGAAACAACAAACACAAGGAGGACAAAGCACAAGAAGCTGGCTGGCCATGTCCCTCCTGAAACGCTCCTATCAAATCAATAACGGAAAATGTTACAGATCATCTCAAACAACTAGGAAACAAATCTGACATGATCAAGTAAAAATACATATATATTACATATACAGTATATATATATATATATACACACATATACATACATATATAATATATATATATTAGATTAAATAAATACGAGATAAAGAAGAATGATTTTTAAGTAAATTCAATAAACAGATAAAAAGGACTGACATTTTGCTAACATAATACATTGGAGTTATTTCGTTTTTTTGTTTAAAATACTGGTCAAGAGTTAAGAACAGAATTAACGTTTGGAATGCTGGTTGTTCATTCTGAACCTCTAGATATGCATGGCAATATATTAGCATTTAATGTGCCAATCTTAGCCTCTGTGTCCGTCTCCGTAATGGACATGGGGGCACACGGAGAGAAAGAAATGATATGTCAGCATGCTCAGCGTGCGTTCCAACCCAAACACACACACACACACACACACACACACACACACACACACACACACACACACACACAAAAATAACATACTCCCCGCCTCCCAGTATCGCTCTAACCCCTTTAAATAGGCTGCAGGACTGACCCTCAACAGGCTTCTCCATCACTCTAAGCCCCCTCTGACAGCTGCCCTGTGCCTTGACTGTTAAAAGTGCACGCACCTCTCATCACTTTTATTGCTCACTGTGTAATTTGTAACAAACCTTTTCACTCTGTCCTCAAATACTTTTACGCTCCGTTCAGAGTGTCACTCATGCCTTGGGCTCCCTCTTAGCTTGGAAGTCCCACTTTAGGCAATCTATTAGTTACTCAAAATCGATAACAAGTAGACAACTGGCAACTGTGTGTATCTAAGTGTATTGGTGCTATGTATCTAAAGTCAGTGTGCTGTGTGCTATCTACTCTGTGTCAAAGTCTATGTGCTTTCCCCTATCTAAAGAATAAATGTTTGTCATATTATCAAAGTTCATGTACTGTGTCTATCTAAAGTCTATGTGCTTGTGTCTATCCCCAAAAAGTCTGTGTGCTATATCTGAAAGTATGTGCTTGTGCCTATCCTAAAAGTCTATGTATATGTGCTATCCTAAAAGTCTGTGTGCTATCTATCCCTAAAAGTCTGTGACCTACCCTATCTAAAAAGGTCACAATGTGCTACCTATCCTGAAAGTCTGTGCTATGTCCCTCTGAGTCTGTGTGTTGTGTCTATCTGAAGTCTGTGTATGTCCTAATCTGAAAGTCTGTGTGTTGTGCCCTATCTCTCTCTTATTAGAGGTTGTCACTATAAAAAGTGGGGGCAAGTGTAATCCCTGTCTGCAGTTAAAGGTCACTCTCTCTCTCTCTCTCTCTCTCTCTCTCTGCCGCTCTCTCCTGTTGCTCTCCATTGTCCCCCCCCCCTCTCTCTCTCAACAGTAGCAAGTCAGAATCAGAACTGCATTGGACAAACAGACAGAAATGCACTACCCTTGTCGATATCAATCTGTTGACTCCCTGATTTGGTTTGCTTTCCCGTGCTCTTCAGCACCGGCCCCAATCTAAGCCTTCCTCTTCAAAAACAATCTTTTTTCTGGTAGTCATTGAAAGCCCAAATTGGCACTTCTACTACAGATAGTAATCACATGCTGTGTAAGCTTATCAGTTTGTGTTTGTGACAAGACGTTTCAAGACAATATAATAAACATAAAATATTTTACCATGTAAAAATTCTAAAGTGCATTATTCTTTATTTTTACTTTGTTCTATTATTTTAGCAAAATATTATATATGAACCAGTATTATTCAATGAGTAGTAGTATCTTCAATGTGTGTGTGTGTGTATTTAGTGTTATTTGGTATTGGTGTGGAAAAGTATTTATTTCAGTATTAATGTACATAGCAATCGTTTGATTTCGGCGATGAAATGCAAGTGCCTGATCATAGGCAAAATTATACATTAAATGTCAGTAACTATATTTTCTGTCGTGTGAGCCTTGGTTAAGTAATCTGTTTCTAAGCAGCCG
This sequence comes from Galaxias olidus, assembly GCA_026901105.3. NCBI lineage: Eukaryota > Metazoa > Chordata > Actinopteri > Galaxiiformes > Galaxiidae > Galaxias > Galaxias olidus. Next base: position 72,482 of record JAPMUY010008797.1, read on the forward strand.
AACCACAGGAGCCATGAGTAACGGATCTCTTCCTCAGTCAGAAGATGCAAACAAATGAAGCGGGCAACATTAGAGAAGGTAAGTGCATGCACCCATTATATTACATGACCCCTTGGGCTGTTCCAGACGCATGGAATTTTCACTTAAGACACACTCAGCGAGCAGCCTTTTGAGATTTATGGCCTCGTGGTGTTGCTATATATCTCAATCCCTTTAAAAAAGCTTGAGCTGGAGTTGGCCCTGTCGTGAGAAACAGGCAGAGAGAAGATTCTCCTGCTCAATTAGAGTGCCTCTGATACAGGGCAGTATCTCAATGCAGAAGCTGGATCCCCTGAGATGTCAGACTGTCATCACAGCTAACATCTCTCCGGAGCTACCCCTCTGAAGCACACGGCCAAATCCCAGCAAATGCTAGGCCTGCTGTTCATTAAAACAAAATAGAAAAAAAGATACTCTCACCAGATACAAAACTGTTAACGGCAATGGACTTTCTTGTTTTGTGGACGGAGCTGCAAGTGTGCCACTATTCAACGGACTCGATTTGACCGCCGCAGCCTATTTACATTTATTGTGATTGTAATAGGTGAGTGGAAACCGTAAGGAGCAGCCATGTATTCCTGTCCCACCAGCCCCTGTATGGCCAGCCTGCCCTGTGCATCTGTAAGGAGGAGGCAGCTGAGGAGATGCCGGAGACCTCTGCGCCGTGGACAGAGACACGCTTTAGCTACCGCTCCCGCCAACACCCAGAAAATTGTCCTTGTTTCTCATCTCTGTGGGGAAAGAGACAGAAAGATGGATAGAAAGGCAGAATAGATAGAGAGAGAGAGAGAATGTGGTCAGGCAGAACAGTAATAGGTAAATGCGAGTTGGAGCTACAAAGGGTCAATTCATTGGAAGGCTTTAAGGAGAATAACTAAATGGCAGGCTAGCATGTAAACCATATTGAAAGTAATAAACTAAGATTATTTACAGAAGGTAGAGGAATATTCAGTGGC
>JAPMUY010008799.1:0-15000 GCA_026901105.3 Galaxias olidus
GCCCACCTACCTACCTACCTACCAGACCCCCGTACCTTCCTACCAGAGCTCTGCGGCCTCTGTCTTAGCTTCTGAGAGTGAGAGAATGAGAGAGAGAGAGCGAGTCTTCAAGAGGCTCCCTGCGCTGTGTGTCTCCGAGTCTTAGTCATCCGTCAGTGTCTGCTCTGTACTCAGTTGTATCTGCCACTGTCTCCAAGGTAACTGAAACAGAACTCTCGACAGAGGTAAACAAACAAACAAATTTTTCACGGTTCCAAAAAAAAAAAAACACACCTCTAGTCTGGTATAGGCTTGATTATACTCCCTGATATTACTGTACCGATATCATGCGAAAATACTGTGCGTGCGTGCGTGTGTGTGTGTCAACAAGTGAGCCTGCGTGTGCAAGAGAGAGCCAAGTTTTTGAGTTTTTTTTTACTATTCTCGGATTATATTCTGAATGATAATTGAATCTAGCCGGCCCAAAAGACTCTGGAGGCTTTAGAGTTAATATCCCTTTAATCTTTTTTTTTGTTCATCACGTTAATCCTTACAAACGAGTGCTGGCGCCGTTCCCTTTTCTCCCTTGGCTTGTAAGTGCCAGTTTAATCAAAAGGTTGTTCTGTAATGCGCTGAAAATAAACCATGGTAACTTGGAAAGGCCAGTGAGCCAGTGAATGATCTGTCCCATGCTTTTCCCCCCACCCCAAATTAATTTAAAGAGTAAGTGTTTGCTTTGAGGGAGGGGTGGGGGGTTCTTTGTTGTGTCCCCCGATTCTGGCCTTGCAACCTTTGTCTTACTGTGTTTGAAACAAAGAAGTAAAAGAGGTTAAAGTTTTTAAGATGGGCACATCAGTCAAAACAAGCTGCTTTTTTAAATTTTTGTTTTATTCTGGCTCAAAAATATCAATAGTTTTTACTGTAAGAGCGTAGCGTATATAATGCACCTGTTTTCACTGGGCCACTGAGCACAGTCTGCTTTTGAACTGGTAGCCACCCAACAACCGGCAGTGGTTTTTGTTTGTTTTGTTTACTACCATAGATTGATAGCATTGACCCCATCTTAGGAAACAACAAAAAGTCCTCGGAGGTCCAAGAAAATGAGTGGTTGTGGTTTGTGAAAGAGTGTGCAAAGCAAGGTGGGAGTTGGGGTTTGATTTCTGGGTGGTCGAGTTGACTTTATATTGTTGAGGATTGTAGTTCCTCCTGCTTTGTGCTCACACCTGTGTCTGTCTGTTTCAGTCGTTCCAGGTCTGCTAGCCAGAAGAGGAGCCCTAGCCCTGGACACGACTAAAGGAAGAACCCCCTTTTGTTCCACACACACACACACACACACACACACACTTCCAGTCATCACATAAACCACACAAAGCCACACAAATGGTACACACATACCTTACCCAACCCTGCTTCTACAGCTCTGCTGATGTTTTTTTTCTTTTGTAATTTTTTTTATTGTTTATGAAATCCCTTTCTTTCTTATTGAATCCTGGACTGCACTCCGAGGGGATAAACATTGATTTTGTGGTACAGATAACATTGTGGAATGTCCATTATAACTTTTAGTTGATCTAAAAAGGAAATTCTGTAGAGATGAGGCATGCTCTGGAAATTAAGTGTGATATTTTTTTTTGTCGATTTCAAAGTAAGTAGGCTCTTTTAATATAAGCCTAGTAATACACGAAATACGCAAGTGCAGAGTTTTGTTATGCATGATTTGTTTCTGTTCAGCTTTATACAACAAATGTGATCATTATTAGCTATGCCTGACACATTTCTAAATAAAGAGACTGCATCTCCCCCCATTTATGGCACTGTTAATTATTAATTTTCAACTACACAGTTGCGTCTCAGAAATGCTATAAATAATGTTGTGGTCTACAAGGGCTGCTTATTTCAGTTTTTGTCTGTTTAGGCAATGGAATGGCAATGGTATTTTAGATTTTTGAATAAAATTGGTCTTACATGCATTTGTCAGTGATTTTTTTTTAATTTGGTTAAAGTGTTTACAGGGGTACATAAATAAATACTACAAAAAATATACTACACTAGGCGTCTAAGATTATTATGTTAATAGTTAAGGAACAATATTTCCGGTTAAAATATTTTATCAACGTAGATTTTCTTTCCTCTTCTCCCAACGGCCCTTCTACTACTATTTGCTTGTATATATTATACACATCTTTTCTCTGAAACGGAAATATGTTTGAACTCTTATCTTCAAGTGGTAAAAAGGTTTTTAAATCGATGTTTCTCAGTAGTACGGGTAATACAATTTGATTGACTGGGTTGCACCCTATCACAAGGTTTCTTTCTGTATTTACTATTAAGCTATTGGTCATTTGCGAAAGTGACATAAGATTGATATGTGTCCAGGTCCAATTGAAGTCGCAAATTTACCAACAAGGCGGGACTAACGGAGTGTCGTTTTTCTTGACTTTTCCGTCCATTTCACGCCATCACCACTACCATCCTTTTTAACCGGGACAACATGGCTACTGCGGCGGGCCGTTATTACAGCGAAGACGGCAGGGCAACGAAAAGACAAAAAACCGACGGAATGGCAACGGTAAGCTGTTACGAATGCAACCACGAATTATATTATGTAGAAAAACGACTATAACGCATCAATTTGGTTCCATAACGTATATTTTATGATATACAAATATGGCCCAAGAGTTCGCTTTCATGCAGTGTAGCAGTTGTGACGCCGCTTTTCAAAAAATCCCCATGCCAGCTAGTACACAGCAGATAGCGGCTTGCTTTTTTTGTTGGAATCACATTGAGAGCGCCTGAATGAATTACTCTTATATATTGTTGCTAGATACGCAACCGTTGCTGATTTTTATATAGATAACAAGATTCGCATAAGTTCGGTGTTTTTTAATAGTTTGCAAAAGCCGTTTGGTTCGAATGAATGGAGGGTGAATTTGGGCCACGCCATTTGGATGGAATGAGCGCAGCGCTTTTGTTCAACCGGTATGATAGCCTAGCCTAGCCTAGCCTGGCTGATGATAGCATGTTGCGCTATTATTAGCCGTTTTTATTTACTGATGAACGTTAGATGGCTAGCTAGTAGCTACTGCTATATAGTGCACATCATGGCAATATTAAGCACCCCAAATCTTAGATTAAGATTAAGATGATTTTAATGTAATATCTTGATTAGCTAAAATATGTTACTTTTAGAAGCACCGCAACTTAATATATATTAGCTAGCTAAGTAAATACATGACTTCGCTAGTAGGAGATAGACACGACCCCTCCCCCCAACAAGGTGGAAAACTAATCTATTCTAGTGCTCTCTAGTTGTCCTCACAAAACACGAGTTCTACATTTTGCTCGTAACTGGCACAACGATTAAGAAATACATTGTAGCCCAGTCTTTGTGTTGGATTGTATCCACAACCCGTTCTTTATTTAGTTGTATTGTTTTATTCTGATGGGATATTATTTGTATTTCCCTGTCCTATTCGTATGTTAAGTGCCCGTTTCTTCAACTCAAATCTTTATTTTGTTGCCTGTGTGTTAATGTTCTATAGTGCTACTGTCGGTATTTTGAGTGCCTGTTTCTGTCTGTCTGTTGAGGAGGGCTATGACGACCCACACAAGACCCTCCCGTCCGTGGTGGTGCACATCAGAGGCTTGGTGGACGGCATTACTGAGGCTGACCTGGTCGAAGCCCTGCAAGAGTTTGGAGCCATCAGGTAATTGGGGAAGACTACGATGTTCAGAAAGTTAAACATTCGATAGTAGGCACACTTGACCAAGATATGTGGATTTGGTAATTGCTGGAGGTTTTGTCAGCATTTAACTCTTTAATCGCAATCCTTTTTAAGATTTTGCCATTTTGGATTGATTCATAAATAAATAACATAAAAATATATAGATATGTAAATACATATGGGTTTGCTGCTTTGACATGATGTAAACAAAAGGCCGAATTGTAGTACGCCAACAACCACAATGGTGTTGGGGTTCAGTGACAAAAACCTGTCCAAAGCGGGTAGCTGATCTAAGCATCAGCTCCATAGTGGAGGAAACATGGAAAATGGCTTGTTATTAGGGACATTACTCAGACTTTGATAAGCATGCTTGATTTTTCATACATAGTCATGGCCCTATAACAGGGCTTGTTCTGTGTCAATGCATATATATGATTCAGTCTGATATAGACAAAGTTTTTAAGAGGTTAAAACAGTATATAGGGAGGAACTGCTTCCTGTGCTAGTAAATTGAACTACTAAGCATTTTGTTTTGATGTATGATAATTCACTCCTTTTGTGTATGGTTGGTCACACTTGCCAGCTTCTTTCTCTTACTGCTTTTAAATAAATAAAAAAGTCACTCTCATTAACAGTGCCTCTATTGTCTTCTCCATAGCTATGTGGTGGTAATGCCCAAGAAGCGGCAGGCATTGGTCGAGTATGAGGATATGAATGGCTCTTCCACTGCGGTCACCTACGCCAACGACAACCAGGTTGGGGGGAGGGGAGAAATATCCTTCTGTTATTTTTTTTTCTTCGTATTGCAAAGATTGTGTACAAAAAGCAGTAATGTCTGGCATGCACAAAGTTGACAAGGGATTAAATTAAAACATCTATCTTCCTTCAGGTGTACATAGCTGGCCACCCTGCGTTCATCAACTACTCCACCAGCCAGAAGATCTCCCGACCAGGGGACCCAGATGATTCAAGAAGCGTCAACAACGTCCTACTGCTCACCATCATGAACCCCATCTACCCTATCACCACGGTAACTAGACAGTAGCACAAGGCTCTAGTCGCTAATTTACACTAGCCATGTATTTACTTTGAACCCCCCCAAAAAATTAAATGAATATTGATTTGAATAAGTTGTGGTTATGCATCATGAAGATTTTCAAATTAGAAAGTGCTATGGAGATGACTTGTGTGAGTCCTTAGGGATGTGCTAAACTACCTATAAAGTTGGTTGACTTACGTAAATCCGTTTTTTCTACTCTTAGGTCTTGATCGTTTTACCTGGGAATGATTAACATTATATTACGTGATGCTGTTCTCTTCATTGATTTCAATAAGTTGTGGCTATGACACTTATTGCTTGTTCATGTCTTTTCAGTGTTTTTAAATTCTAATGTTTTTTTGTTTTGTTTTTTAAACAGGATGTTCTCTACACCATCTGTAACAACTGTGGGCCGGTCCAGAGGATTGTCATCTTCAGGAAGAACGGTGTGCAGGCCATGGTTGAATATCCTTTACACTCTTAAACGTTCACAACCCAACTCTGCAGTTCCATTTAGCGCGCTTCTGCTCTCTGTTATCTCTTCTATTAGGTAAAAGAGAAATTATATCTTATCAGAAAGCAGAGCTTTTGGCTTTGAGGTTCCTCATTCTGTTTGGTCAGTCGCAACAGTTACTTCACAACTAAAACTCTGCAATGAAACCACAGAGAGTGCTTTAAAGAGTTAATTTCCCCGGGGTTGCTGCTGTGATGTGATGTAAACAAAAGGCCGAATTGTAGTACGCCACACCAGACACTATGTCCACGGTGCAGGCGTGCGTTGACAAAAACTTGACCGAAGCGTTTAGCTGATCACAGCAGCAAAAGCATATATATAATGTTGAACTTTAGACACTGGGGTTCATAAAGATGTTTTATTGCAAGTCTTGTATTACATGTATTACACCTTTATACCTTATTACGTCTTTCACATCATAGAAGAACATTTTTGATACGGGACAAAATAACTTGGAGAGGCTTTTATGATCTGTTGCATTGATACGAATTAGACATGTTAGTAATTAAAATAAATCCCTTATTTTGGGAAATGAGGAAGCCAGTCCCATGGCCACTTAAGGCTTTTCTCCTATAATTTTGCTGTGTTAGTAGAAAACCCATACTGTTCTTTCCTTTTCTCCTTCTATCTGACTTACTAACTTGTTCAAATAGTCTCTACTAAGCTAGGTTAAAAATCAGGCAACTCTTACAAAATCTCAGAGAACTGTGGAATGCTTTAGTTGACGTTTAAGCCATGGCTTGATGGACAACGTAGTAGACACTCACACCACAATTTGACGAACAGCTTGACATTCAGCAAACAGTTGTTGCTTGCACGCTCATCACGGCTTTGTAGTAGTAGAAGAGTTGTGAGAAGGGAATTTTAGGGGTAAGAAACTGGTTTTTCACCACGAAAGTGTGTGTGTGTGTGTGTGTGTGTGTGTGTGTGTGTGTGTGAGAGAGTGAGAGAGTGAGAGTGAGACTAGACTGCTGTGTTTCCAGTCTTCCAGCTTCCTGTCCTCCTTGTTTTTGCACTTTCCTTAACCTTTCCTCCACGTTTGACTCGGTGCAGAGTGCACAGCGGGCCAAAGCCTCGCTCAACGGAGCCGACATCTACTCTGGATGCTGCACACTCAAGATTGAATATGCCAAGGTACAGCTTTTTATCAATCACGTTATACACCCATTCCTATTGAAGCCATACGCACCGCCGTTGTGTAGTGTCGGCCTTAAAACGTTTTAAGTAGAGCCATCGTCTGCATTCAGCATAATCACACGTGTTGTTTCTCTCCCCTTCTCAGCCGACTCGTTTGAATGTTTTCAAAAACGACCAGGACACGTGGGATTACACTAACCCCAACCTTGGCAGTCCAGGTAAACAGACACACACACATATTGTCTTAAACCTGCCTCCGTAATGCCACTGTGGAGTGTGTGTTAACTGTGGGGTTTGACTATTCAGTGACAACGCCTCCTCGACAGAACCTTTTATTAACTCCGAACCAATCATCAATAAAGCTGTGTCTCTTTGCTTGGCCAATCTGAAGTCTCCTAGATGCTTCAAGAGTAGCGCGTGAGATGTAGAATGATCCAGTGGTGAAAATGTCCAGGTGGCGTTTTGACTGACGGCATTCTATAATGTTTTGATGCTCTCTCTATTCCACTGTCAAGTATCCACAAAGTAACAGGAATGGCAGATGACCTGGAATGGAGTGAGGTCTGGGCGACTTGACACTACAGCCTATGAGGGCAGATGGGACACTTGTTCAGACCTGCATGCACAGCCAAATAAGGGCAGACAAAGTAGCATTGTTCTAGAGATTTGTAGGTTTTGTGGTTGTAAATTGATAGGTTTTCCAAACAAGGCTTTTTGCCATGCAAGTCTGGTAACACAGTTGTTGTTCCTCGCTCGTTGAACTTAAACTGATCTCTGTCCAGTGTAATGTTGTTGGACAACTGGGTTTTTTCGTTTTCTCAAAAGGTATCGGCGGTTTCTTTTATATTTGTTGTTGCATACCTTTCAGATATTCCAAGCTGTCGACCCAAGAACAGGCCATTCCAGCTTTTTCTGCCATTCCTTTACGATTTGATGATATGACAAGACATGTTGAATCCATTTCTATTCATTATATTACCTACTGGTGAATTTCAAACATATTTTATTTAGTTTTCCTTTGAAAAGCATAATATTCATTGGATAGAAATGGAATTTACACGGTCACATTCATCCTCCAGAACATTGACAGAGTACGGCCTGATGCACACCTTGCTTTCACTGAGGGTCATTGTATTAGTAGGGACGAGCCATTTGACATCAATATTCAAACTGAATACCCTCCACTCGGCTATCACTTTGGGTTCCATGTCCCGGGACTATCAGTGTGTCTTTTAGAACCTTTAACGTAATCAAGTGATGGTCAAGTGGAACAATATTTGCATTTTTTTTGTAAACAACAGTACATTTTCCCATCTCCGCTCAACGGGAGGAGATGCAGACACATTGTTTCTGACAACAGCACTCTCAGTGCCTCCACTACCTCCATCAAGCGTCCACTTCTTGAAAGAAAAAATAAAAACAAAACACCCTGATTTCATCATTTGCCTACCCTGTACTTGGGGGGGGCGCCGGACAACACTTCTCGCTCCCACCTGTCCGACACGTGTTAGGACTGATTAAAACTGATTCCTCCTCCCCTTTTTAACACTCCTCATCTCCATGGCAACGCAACAACAGACCCACGAAGACACCGTCTCTGTGCTTACCAGAAAAGGGTGCAAACACAACCACTTTGTTTTTGTAGCACATTGCATTATGGGGATGAGAGGGGGGAGCTTGGTTGTTGGCACTTTGGGCTCTGAGCTATGCTTGGGCTCTCCACCCATCTCCCTCCCGCTGTCCACCGACCCACCTCTACCTGCTTGACACATTGAAAGACAGGCCATCAGCAACACTCAAGTTGTCACGATCTGCAAAACAAACAAACCCACCGCTGACACCAATGAAGAGATGTCTTTTTTTTGTCAGACTGACACCCCTATGCCAAAAGGGGACACCACAGAGACAGACTCCATCCAGGCAAACATCATCCTAGTGACAGAGACTGCACTGCAACAGACGATCCACACTGATTCTACTAACCAGTCGGTAGAGGTCACTCAAACGCTGACCTGGTTTCTACCTCCTATTATCCTTCTGGTATGCATCACAATGCAACAACACCATTCCAAGCAACCGCAAGCAACACCATTTGCTCCCACTTCCTGATGCTGTCCCAACTGATCCAATAGATGACTTGCACCACAACCATTGGTCAGGCAGTAGCCAATCATGTTGGAAGGACCAGCTGATGAAGATGAGACACTGCTGACAACATGACCGCACATTAAAAACCAGTATTCATTTTAGGCCCTTTTTTAAAAATACTGCTCCTCAATTACCAACCATCCTCATGGGGTCCAGCTATTGTTCTTGTGCTTCTTTTTTAATTATCTCTCCATTCCTTCTTTCTATCTTTCCTACCTATTAGTAGCCACCCCCCCCCCCTTTCTTTCATAAGTGTCACCTTTTTTTTTCTTCTCTCTTTTCTGTGAGCATTTTGCAGTCTTTTGAGCGTTTGTGTAACACCTTCCATGTAATGCAGGTCTGGAGGACCTTAAGGAACTTCCCAATCTGAAATGTGCCCAATAGTCAGCCTCCACCCGCGGACTAGGAGTGCTCTCCAAAAAATGGAAGTTGGGATGTCTGGATCGACAAGACAACTGGAACTTTTAATAGGAAAAAACGATCCAATGACTGGGAGAAAGATGCTATTTCCCCCCCGTCCTCTCCCAAAAAAAGAGAGGAATGATATCCATAATGAGGGATGAGGGTCACGGTGAAAAAGAATGAAAGTGGATGAGGAGGAGGAGGAGGAGGAGGTGGAGTGGTGGACCCCCTAAGACTGCCAGGCTACTGCGCGTGTGTCCTCCCCCTGTTCCCCTGTGTATGGCAGTAAGTAAAAAAAAAACAGAGCTCCCCACCACCTACAGAGAACCTACCACACACCACTCCCAACTTCCACACGCAAACCAACCAACCTGTGACTCCATCTTACTCCATACAGGCCTACATCAATATGGGGGACTTATTTGTTTATGGTTCCTTTTTTTTTTTGTTATCTAAACAGGAATTTGCTGTTTTTATTATGTTTTTTTTTTTTTGTTGCATTAACGCTTGTCTTCAGATGGACAGTTATGTGTTGGTTACACAGGATGGTGATGATAAAGTTTTGTCTCTGTTAGTCTGTTCGATGAAGGTACTTTTCCACAGCAGGGCCGGTTTTGTTACTCGGGGCCCTACTCATACCGCCTTAAGACAACCCCCTTTTTAATTATCTTTGTTGTAATTGTCACTATTTTTAAATGAACCCCTCTTTGGTAATGGGTTCAAGCACTGGCAGGCTGGTTTATTTGGTTCTTAAGAATCCAATTTGTCCATAGTGTAATGTAGTGTCCTTTGCATAGCAGGTAATCCTTATGGCTATCCTATTAAGTTATTGTAGGGCTTTGGATGTATCTACAGATGTGTTTAAGTTGTAATCGATGATAAAATACAACTTTTTTATTTAAACGTGAGAATAAGAAAATCTGTTAACCAATTAAATATACAACAGGACTAAATCAGAAATAAAAAATTTAGTAAAAACTAATCTGAAATTTCTGATCACACAAACAATTTCCGCCGCATGTTTATTTGCTTTCATTCAATAGCCTGAGCCCAGTGCCATTCACTGCTTTACTAAGCAACACCGGCCCTTTTTAGACGGTCCACATGTCAATGTGTTGCAACTGTTGGCCTTGTCCCTTTACCGTCCAAATGAGGACTGAGTCCTCAGGGTTCAGGTGACTGTCTTCGTTCATCTGAACATTAGAAATTTTAGTGGGTCACCAAGATTATAATGTGTTGTGATATTACCCTAGCCCGGGTTCTCATCGTGTGTGATTTGTGTACCGATACAGATGGTGATGCTGATGGCAATGGGAGCAACTCAGGTGTGTGTGTGTTAATCTTTACTGATCATTTATTTATTTATTTATTTTCTTTCAACTACCGCCATTTACTGTATGACTCGCTGCGTTTTTTTTATTATTAGGACGCACAATATATCTGCGTAGATTTGAGTTGTCAAAATGTTAGCTGCTCTTCCTCACAGGACCTAGTCGTTGTCTTTAGTTGCCCCCACCCCCCTCTTATACTATAGTTTCTTGTGATAACTAAAACTCGTGTGAAACTCAACTTCACAATACCCACAATTTGTTTGTGTTAATCTTTCGGGCCAGCCGAAATGCTTTCAAACACTCATTGCTTATTTAGAGCACATCTCTGTGGAAGAGACTCCCATATTATCTAGACTAGCACTCATTCAGGTTTCCTTGTGATCCGTTATCAATGTATTTTAAAAGGCCCACTCTCTAAAGATGTTCTAATGCCAGTCAAATTGCGGTAATTGGTGGGATGTGTTGCTTCTCGTCGTGTGTTGCTCACACTCTCTTCTCTCTTCTCCCTTCTCTCTTTTTCCTTCCTTCCTTTCCCCCTGTCCTCAGATGTGAATGCCAATCCCAACAAGCGCCAGAGACAGCCTGCTCTGCTAGGGGACCACCCTCCAGAGTACGGTAAGCCTCACGCGCCCCTCAGGAACACACACACACACACACACACACACACACACACACACACTCTTGCTTTTGTCTTGTAAGTGTACCCGCACACTCTTTCTCTTTCTCCATTTCTCCATCTTGTCTTGCGTGTGTTCACACTTGCTGGCGTTGTGTGGATGTGTGCAGTGCAATCGAAGTTGACTTTAAATAAAAAATAAGAAATTATTATAAAAATTGAATTCGCAACCATCTGATAGCTTGGCAGCCTTTTTATACTTTATTTGCATTATATCTTATGGGCACCTAGATATAGTTAATGGAATAGACCTTGTTTAAGTCATATGTAAATGGTTCCCCTCCCCTCACACAGTGAAAGCTAAGCTGTGCTCAATAGACAAGTGTTAAGAACTATTTATTCTGATACAACGTGAACGTTGATAGTGGCCGCCACCAATACAACCTAACTACACTCCAAAATGTTCTGCTTATGTTGACAATTTTTGCATAGTGTTCTAATTCCGCTCCAATCGATTGTGTTTTCCCAGGAGGCCCCCAGGGAGGTTACCACGGTTACGACGAGAGCTACGGAGCCCCTCCCTACGAGGGCCGTCGCATGGGTCCTCCAATCAGGGGCCGCGGCGGGCGGAGCTACGGGGCGGGCCCGGGCTACGGCCCGCCTCCCCCTCCCCCCGGGGAGTACGGTGCTCACGCGGAGTCTCCCGTCGTCATGGTGTACGGCCTGGAGCCTGTCAAGATGAACGCCGACCGAGTCTTCAACGTTTTCTGTCTCTACGGCAACGTGGAGCGGGTGAGATTCCAAGAGCATAAAGAGATGTTTGTTTCAGACTGTTCATTTAGTTTGGTTACCCCCCCCCCCCCCCCCCTTCTTCATTTCAAGCCGTTCTCCTGGAGTTGGTGTTATTACAGCGATGGTTTAATATGTTAAGAGACTGCAATAAGAGGGAACACCTTGTATTAGCACAGGGAACCCTGTGGTACCGCTATGGGCTAAATCATGTCAGAACCCTGTGGTACCGCTATGGGCTAAATCATGTCAGAACCCTGTGATACCGCTATGGGCTAAATCATGTCAGAGAACCCTGTGGTACCGCTATGGGCTAAATCATGTCAGAACCCTGTGGTACCGCTATGGGCTAAATCATGTCAGAGAACCCTGTGGCACCGCTATGGGCTAAATCATGTCAGAGAACCCTGTGGTACCGCTATGGGCTAAATAATGTCAGAACCCTGTGGTACCGCTATGGGCTAAATCATGTCAGAGAACCCTGTGGTACCGCTATGGGCTAAATAATGTCAGAACCCTGTGGTACCGCTATGGGCTAAATCATGTCTGTCGTCTAAAGAGAAGTACCGTGTCTTCAGGTGAAGTTCATGAAGAGTAAGCCAGGGGCGGCCATGGTGGAGATGGGAGACTGTTACGCCGTGGACCGAGCCATCACTCACCTCAACAACAACTTCCTGTTCGGACAGAAGCTCAACGTGTGGTAGGTGTCATCAGTCGTCATCGTCTGCTTTTACCTGCCTTAGTGTGGTAGTGTTCATCAGTAATCGTCTGCTTTTCCCTGCTTGGAGAAGACTAAAGGAGACATAGCTTTTAGGTCACAGTTTTTGGAAAGGCCAATGTTTACAAAAAAGCCATTATTTATAATAAAAAAATCAAAAATAAAAATCTGTCATTCCATCTCTCTTCCTCTTCTTGCCCTTCTTCCATCTGTTCCTTGTCCCTCCTCTCTCTCTCTCTCTCTTTTTTTTTCCCCCTTTGCACAGCGTGTCGAAGCAGCAGGCCATCATGCCCGGACAGTCTTACGACCTGGAAGACGGTTCCTCCAGCTTCAAGGACTTCCACGGTTCCCGTAACAACCGCTTCACATCTCCAGAGCAGGCGGCCAAGAACCGCATCCAGCATCCCAGCAACGTCCTGCACTTCTTCAACGCCCAGCCCGACGCCTCAGTGGAGATCTTCTCTCAGGTAGGAAAACACAAAGCTAGACAGTCAACTATGTAATGGATTACATTTTTTTTATTATTATTAGATTTTCAATCTACTTTATTCATATTCCAGTATTGGCCCAGTTTTTGCCAAGTAAATATTGTATTGCAAAAATAATAAATACTCATTAATCTACTTAAGGCTTGAAAAAAAACAATCATTGATTGTCCAGGAGGTCTAACAGTGTGGTGTGATGTCCCTCATGTTTTTCAGATTTGCGATGAGCTCGGAGTGAAGAGCCCCCTCAACATCAAGCTGTTCACAGGCAAGAGTTAGTATTAACTGGCTGAGGCAGAGGCCAGTGACCTTTGAACCACATACGGTTCCAGCCATTAGACTAGAAAATGTATTCCTATTAACAAAGTTTGTATGTGTAGGTATAAAGTTAGATATTAAACGCAAGTTTGGCAGGGAAAATTCACAAACTCAGGTAATGGTTGTATCTGCAAACTGTAGTTACACTGCATCTGCCACAAGGTGGTGGTGATGATGATCCTAATGAGAAACTCCATAAAAGCAGTGTGATGTGTTTTTAGTAAGTAACTGTGGTGGTTTGTGTGTCTGTCCACCAGGTGGCGCTGCTCCCAGTGAGCGCAGCTCGTCGGGCCTGCTGGAGTGGGAGTCCATTAATGACGCCATGGAAGCTCTCGCCATGATCAACCACTATCAGATGAAAAACTCTAGTATGTCCAAACACTACATAAAGCTCTTGTATACCTCTTGCTGTTAAAGAAAACTGTTTTTACTAAGGAGAAAAGGGGGACTGAATTTGTTTGGGGGAAAGATTTGATCAACTGCGTACGTTTTCTAATGGGTCATACGTCCCACTTCTTCTATGGGAGAGGAGAGACAGAGAATATGCGAGCAAGGGAAGAACCTTTTGACTAATGCCTCACTTGTTCTCTCTTCACAGCGGGTCCGTACCCATACACCCTCAAGTTGTGCTTCTCAACTGTGCAGCACGCCAACTGAGCATGCTCCCCTCCCCTCACAGAGATGGTCATGTGACCTCGTGGAATCTTCACAAACACAGCAATGGATCTCACCTTGTACTTAGTCTATGCTGACCATTCGATGCAGACCTGCGGTGACTAGATGGCTTTTTAAATTCTATCCAAATGCTTCTCTGTAGCCGATTTAAACGAGCCAGAAACAGCGACTGAGTTATGATGAACGTACAAACTCATCTGGTACATTTGAGCAAACCCTCAAAACTCTAATCTGAGTGGAATTCAAAGTGCTATTTGGTCCCCAGGTCTTGATGGGGTGTTTTTGTTTTTTGTATCCGTGAGTCTGCAGTCATAACACGTTGTTCCTTATACTTTTCATATGATTATTATTATGATGTTGATTCAACAGGTGATGAGAATTGATTTAAAAAATAAAAGTTTTTATGCCCAAGCGGATTAGTAACTATGGAAACATGCTTTTTTGTATAAGTATTGTTTATGAAACTTTTATTACTCTCCCATGTTCAAATAGTTTTTTTTTATTTTTATCGCTGCCTACTTAGTACTGCAACTTCCTGTAAGTCTGTTGATATGTAGAAGGAGAGTGTCTTTTGTTGTAAGAAAAACATTAAAATAATCAATTTGAAGTTACCTGTGTGTCTTATGTTAACCTCCTCCTCTTGTGGGTATTTACACAAAAACAGTGTCTGTTTTCCCCATAATTTTTTTGCTGAAGCATTTTTTTTTTTTTATATATATGTTCATGTGAACGTCTCTTAGGATTAAGTTTGAACACCTTTTGTAGTTAATGTAGCATTTGCTTTGATACTGAAACTTCGCTGATATTCCTCGAAGGTAAAGTAAAAGCTAAATTAAAAAAACTGAAAAGGGCCCGAAAAATATCTTAAGAGTCTGCTTGCTTCGATCGTGACGAGTTTTAATAATTACGTTGTACTTGTAATAGCAAAAACTATTTTACACATGCCTCAACAATAAAATGGACAAAATACATAACATCTTCGTTTTGTTCTGCTAATGAATATTTTATCAGCATATGCACAGGTCCTGAAACTTCGCACTCTATATTGCATGGATGAGCGAGTAATGGACTGACCTTTTCGGACACCGTAGTTGTGTACAATATGTTTTTCTGTCGGGTGCTAT
>JAPMUY010008799.1:20000-27500 GCA_026901105.3 Galaxias olidus
TTTTCTCTCCGTAGCCGCGTGTTTGCTGACAAGGAGTCCCTGATGGCCGGCGCTCTGGAGATGGCCGGGGAGATTGCCGGGCGCAGTCCCGTTGCCGTCCAGGGAACCAAAGTGAACCTGGTCTACTCCAGAGACCACACTGTGGCCGAGGGCCTCAACTACATGGTATCAATACTCCCTAATACTAAGACACTTACACAGTACAGTGTGGCCGAGGGCCTCAACTACATTGTAAGAGTATCAATACTCTCTAATTCTAAGACACTTACACAGTACAGCTAGCGCAACGGTTAACAGTGTGGCCGAGGTCCTCAACTGCATGGTGAGAGTATCAATACTCCCTAATACTAAGACACTTACACTGCTAGTTCAATGGTTAACAGTGTGGCCTAGGGCCTCAACTACATGGTGAGAGTATCAATACTCTAATATACTCATAATACTAATATACTTAAAAAGTACAGCCAGTTCAGTGGTTAACAGTGTGGCAGAGGTTGAGCGTATCAATACTCTAATATACTCTCATAATACTAAGAGACTTACACAGTACAGCCAGTTCAATGGTTAACAGTGTGGCCGAGGGCCTCAACTACATGGTGAGAGTATCAATACTCTAATATACTCATAATACTAAGACAGTTGCACAGTACAGCTAGTTCAATGGTCAATGGTGTGGCAGAGGGTGAAAGTATCAAAACTCTCTAAGACTGTGATGATACTGAGACAGTTAGCCTGTACAGCTAGCTCAATAGGGAGGTTGTGGTTACTGCAAAACTCTCAGTGCTTGTATTAAGTATGTTAAAGTAATAGCATTTCCTCTTAAAGCCAGGTATATATTTTTTAAGACATTTTATCTCCTTAGCACCAGAACTGTATACTCGTTTGTGCTGCTTCAACTAATACAACTTCAGCAGAAAAGTATTCACTCATATGTTATATATCATTGAAAGAGAACGAGAGGGTCAAAGAGACGGAGAAAGAGAGTTGTGGAAAGTATGAATAAGAGATGAGACAAGACAAGACTAAGAAAGTGGTCTGACAACGCTGTCTCCTCTTCTTCTGTGGTCAGGCGACGTGGAACATGAGCATGCTGCAGACGGAGGACGTGATGAAATCTGCCAGTGCCGCCATGGAGAAGAAGAGCCCCAAGACAGTGCCTTTCTCCAAACTCTGAGAAGAAGAAAGGACTCTCCATTCTCCATGACTAATTTAATACAGACTCTTCTCAAAACTCAATTAAACAACAGACTCTGCCTTCATGACTGTAACAGACTCTTCCCTTCTCCAAACTCTGATAAGATGATCTTACTCTTCCCTCTCCATGACTCAACACAGACTCTCCCTTCTCCAGACTCTGAGAACAACAACAGACTCTCCCTTCTCCATGACTCTTAAGACAGACTCTCCTTCTCAAAACAAATAAAAAACAACAGACTCTCATTCTTCATGACTGTGATCACCCGTGAAAATGCTGCTTTCTTCTTAAAGCCGTGACTGAAACACTGAAAAAACATATTACCCGTGGGGAACATTTGCAATAAAAACAAAAACTACTAAGAAATATGAATGATTAAAGTTTTCTTTAACAATGTAATCGTTGTTAGTAACGTTGATTTAGCCAAAGCTACGTGTTGCCATTGGAAGACCTTTTTTTTTTTTTTTTTTTTTTTTTACTTACAGGGCTAGTTTCAGGTGACCATTACAGCCTTTCCCATAAGTCTAACAAAATATATATTTTCAATGGACCAAGTCCATGTCTGGTACAACTGTAGTTTTAAGCTTGAATGATATAGACTCAGCAAAGCCTCTTTTGTACATTTACAGATGACAGCATAAGGAATGTTTGTTTTTTAACAATAAATAATGTAGTGTTAATAAAAAAAGAAAAAAAAATGCTCATGACTTTGATGCTTGGCTTTCCATGTTTTGTGTATAGTTGTGGACACTGTTGCTGGATCCAATGTCATTATATATTGGAGAGAGAGATTATGTCAGCAGCATTTTTGGTTCTACCAAGCTGATATGCACATTTTCGCAACGGCACCCCGTTTCGTTTATCTAGGTCTCTATTTCCTGATAAGGTCCACTTTTTCACTAGTTGACTATAATTATGCTGCAGGATTGGTCATCACGCTTGGCGGCGATTATCTTTAATCTTTAAAAGACCCTCCCTCCCGTATTTCCAGCAGTAACTGAGCAGTTACTTCAGCTAGAAAATAGCGGTCAGCGTTGCCTTCTTAAAAGTTTTTTTTATTATTATTGGAAGTTGTGTTACCTGCTTGCTCAGGTAGTGGGGTTACCTGACTAATTGGGTGATATACTTGAAGATGTTTTTATCTGCAGTCCGCTGTGTGGTCCTCTTACTCCTCGTGAACGCAGTCCATTCAGGTGAGCGGATTTTAAAAATAATTGGCTTGTTTTTACCCAATTGCTGTAAGGTTTTAAAAAATTCTACTGAATGGGGGCAACAATTTTGCTCAGTATCACGTTAACCTGAATATCATGAATTCGGCCTTTAGGTTCACCAGCAAGGTCGCAAATAAATAAATAAATGATGCGTCATTGTCAAAAGTGTATGCTAGTGGTGTTACATAGTTTATAGTTTATAGTGGTGTCATATAGTTTAGGCCTATGTATATAGTTCGTGATGCAGTGTATGAAGTTAGAAATTGTGAGTTTGCATCCTATCAATTAGAAGCAGACATGTCAGACTTCTCAGTTGCAGAAACATTTTATCTTATCAAGCGGGACCACAGTTCGAGGCCAAAAAAAGGTCAATCTGAAATGTGTGCCAGTTATAACCAACCAAAACACACTGCGCTTGGGAAGGCTAATATTTTTAGTACCTAGTTTTAACTGTTTTTGTTATATGAAATTGTATTTTTTTTTATTGCTTTTGTGTTTGGCCTGTGCAAGCTCTGAGTCTTGACATCAGTTTCTACAGGACGCGCGACCATAAACCTGAAGTCCCCAAAGCTTTTTTTTATTTGCGTTGTAGGAATACGCACAATGTTCAATTAATGTTTCTTCACTGTAATATTTTCCGCTACATTTGCTCATTCTACCAGTCTTTTTCCTGCTATACTGTTTATATTCCTGATCAACTTTATTTGATTGACAGGGCGGCTTCTATGGAAAATCCAGAAGCGTGCGAGTGAACTACAGCTTTTCAAAGCCAAAGAGAAAGTATTGTTGCTCGCTGCCAGAGGGCGCCATCATCCCACCGAGCACGTGAAGATGGGCAAGCTCCTTCAGCCGCTGGATCACTTCAACTCCCTGAACAACAAAACCTTTCCTCAGGTGAGAGCAGAACTTGGTTACCGACAGCAACCATACTCCTGCTGCTTCAAAAAATTACAGTATCATGATATTAGTTTTTTTACATTATATATAAATAAATATATATATATATTTTCTTAAATATATAATTTAAACAACCCACTTGGATACCTACCCTGTGTATCTGCATTGTTGTTCTCTAGTGTTAAGTGTTCCTGTGTCTGTTGTTTGTAGACATACTGTATTGACTGTAACAGAAATGTACCTCGGGATGAATAAGGTCTAGATAATATGTATCTATATGCTTGAAGCCACAGAGTGTGTCACAAAACTTTTAAAATGACCTTTTGGGCACACTCCCTTTTCTACTACCTCTGACTATCTCCTCCTTTCTTTCATTTCAATCCCGCTTTATTTCTCTCTCCCTTTCTCTTTTAGAGGTTCTTTGTGAACGCGGCGTTCTGGGAGCGGCCTTACGGTCCGGTGTTCCTCTACATCGGAGGAGAAGGACCTCTCTCGGAGTTCAGCGTTCTGGCAGGTACACACCGTCGTCTGTTTTCCCTCCTCTACATCTACCACCGAAGAAGAAGTCCATACAGTTAATCATCTCTTTATCTCCGTTGTTTCACCAGGGTTAATACCCTTAGTGGTTTGTTAACCTTTCGTAAAACTCTCCCTCTCTCACACACACACACACACACACACCCTCTAGGTCACCATGTCAACATGGCAAAGGAGAACGGGGCCTTGCTGGTGGCTCTGGAACACCGTTTCTACGGCGACAGTATCAACCCCGACGGGCTCGAGACTAAAAACCTGGGAGTCCTGAACAGCCAGCAGGCGTGAGTACTGTGTGTGTGTGTGCGTGTGTGTGTGTGTGTGTGTGTGTGTGTGTGTGTGTGTCAGTGGGTGTTTTAGTGTGTGCTTTTTGGAGAAAGAAAGAGGGCAAATCATGACCGATTTAAAAAGGTCTACTTTAGAAATATCTACAGTCTTTATCTCCTCTCTCCTCCTCCCCCGTGTCATTCTCCCCGCTCCTCCTCCCACCTATCCTCCCTTTCCCTCCCTCCCTTCCTATCTGTCGACCCCCCCCCCCCTCTCCTTTCCCTCCCTCCCTCACTCCCTGCTATCCTCTCCCCATTGCCTGCTGTCATCCTCCCCTCTCCTCCCACCTATCCTCCCTCTCCCACTCTCCATCCCACCTCTTCTCTCCTTCTCTCCCCTGGCATCCTTCGTCCTCCCTTCTCCTCCTACCAATCCTCCCTTTCCCTCTCCCTCTCTTTGTCCCTCCCTGTTTCCCCCTGTCCTCCTCCCTCTCTTCCTCTCCTCCTCCAGCTTAGCTGACCTGGCAGCGTTCCATCACTACATCAGCGAGCACTTCAGTCTGTCTCACAGAAACACCTGGATCAGCTTTGGAGGCTCCTACGCGGGGGCCCTTTCTGCCTGGCTGAGGGGCAAGGTACTACTGGAGGGTGAGGGTGAGGGGCAAGGTACTACTGGAGGGTTAGGGTGAGGGGCAAGGTACTACTGGAGGGTCAGGGTGAGGTTACTATTGGAGGGTTAGGGTGAGGGCAAGGTACTACTGGAGGGTGAGGGTGGGGCAAGGTACAACTGGAGGGTGAGGGTTAAGGTTTAGGGTTAGGGTTAGGGTGAGGGGCAAGGTACTACTGGAGGGTTAGGGTGAGGGGCAAGGTACTACTGGAGGGTTAGGGTGAGGGGCAAGGTACTACTGGAGGGTGAGGGTTAGGGGTTAGGGTTAGGGGCAAGGTACTACTGGAGGGTTAGGGTGAGGGGCAAGGCACTACTGGAGGGTCAGGGTGAGGGTGAGGGACAAGGTACTATTGGAGGGTTAAGGTTAGGGTGAGGGTTAGGTACTGGAGGGTGAGGGTTAGGGTTAGGCTGAGGGGCAAGGTACTACTGGAGGGTGAGGGTGAGGGTTAGGTACTACCGGAGGGTGAGGGTAAGGGTTAGGTACTACTGGAGGATGAGGGTGAGGGTTAGGGTTAGGTACTGGAGGGTTAGCGTTAGGGTTAGGAACTGGAAGGTTAGCGTTAGGGTTAGGTACTGGAGGGTGAGGGTTAGGGTTAGGTACTGGAGGGTGAGGGTTAGGGTAAGGGCCAAGTACTACTGGAGGGTGAGGAGGTACTGGAGGTTAGGCTTAGGTACTGGAGGGTTAGCGTTAGGGTTAGGGTTAGTGTGAGGGTTAGGGTAGGTACTGGAGGGCTAGGGTGAGGGTGAGGGTGAGGGTTAGGGTTAGGTACTGGTGGGTTGATCATAAATAGTGTCATCTCTACAGTCCAAAGAGCAGCCTATACTTTATATATGAAGGCTTATTTTTACTGCGATGTCTAATGGAACACAGCACATCGTTAGCCTCTCGTCAACTTGTTTGCTTCGTTGACTTAACCTTTGTTTGTGTGTGTGTGTGTGCGTGCGTGCGTGCGTGCGTGCGTGCGTGCGTGTGCGTTATGTTATGTACGTGCGTCACGTTACGTTGCAGTTCCCCCACCTGTTCTACGGGGCTGTTGCCTCCTCTGCTCCTGTTAAGGCCAAGCTGGACTTCTCTACCTACAACAAGGTAAACGCTACCTTCCATACGGCCCTGTGTGAGGGTGCACAAGCCTGACGCTTCTCCTGGGACGACAGCCATCTCAGAGCACCGAGGAAACAGTCTGATCTCCATGGAAATATCCTGACTTAGCTTGTTTTTATGTTTTAGTTTTACTCTAAGTGCAGTGTTCTGTTTTAAATGGTGATGTCTGTGTCCCTCTGTTCTAGATAGTCGGACTGAGTCTGCTCAACCAGGAAGTAGGAGGATCGGATAAGGTCTGTCTGCCTGTCTGTCTGCCTGCCTGCCTGCCTGCCTGCCTGCCTGCCTGGCCGTCCGTCCGTCCGTCTTTCTACCTGCCTGCCTGCCTGCCTGCCTGCCTGCCTGCCTGCCTGCCTGCCTGCCTGCCTGCCTGCCTGTCTGTCTGTCTGCCTGTCTGCCTGTCTGTCTGTTTGTCACTCTGTTAGCCCGTCTATCCCTTACCTGTGTTAGTACCTATGACTATATGTATAGCTAATAACGGCTGATCCCCTCTCTCGTCCACTCTCTCCTCCTGTGTGTCCTCTCGTCCACTCTCTCCTCCTGTGTGCCCTCTCGTCCACTCTCTCCTTCTGTGTGTCCTCTCGTCCACTGTCTCCTTCTGTGTGTCCTCTCGTCCACTCTCTCCTTCTGTGTGTCCTCTCGTCCACTGTCTCCTTCTGTGTGTCCTCTCGTCCACTCTCTCCTTCTGTGTGTCCTCTCGTCCACTCTCTCCTGTATGAATGTGTGTTCGTCCACTGTCTCCTCTTGTGTGTCCTCTGTCCACTCTCTCCTCCTGTGTGTCCTCTCGTCCACTCTCTCCTCCTGTGTGTTCTCTCGTCCACTCTCTCCTTCTGTGTGTCCTCTCGTCCACTCTCTCCTCCTGTGTGTCCTCTCGTCCACTCTCTCCTCCTGTGTGTCCTCTCGTCCACTGTCTCCTCTTGTGTGTCCTCTCGTCCACTCTCTCCTCCTGTGTGTCCTCTCGTCCACTCTCTCCTCCTGTGTGTCCTCTCGTCCACTCTCTCCTCCTGTGTGTCCTCTCGTCCACTCTCTCCTCCTGTGTGTCCTCTCGTCCACTCTCTCCTCCTGTGTGTCCTCTCGTCCACTCTCTCCTCCTGTGTGTCCTCTCGTCCACTGTCTCCTCTTGTGTGTCCTCTCGTCCACTATCTCCTCCTGTGTGTCCTCTCGTCCACTCTCTCCTCCTGTGTGTCCTCTCGTCCACTCTCTCCTTCTGTGTGTCCTCTCGTCCCCTGTCTCCAGTGTATGAATGATGTGTTTGAGGCCTTTGCCGCGGTGGAGGCAGCGTTGATGGGGGGCAACGCCACTCAGGTGGGCAAAGACTTCCACTGCTGCCAGGCACCCGAGGACCCCAAGGACCAGGTACCTCTGTTATAATTATTAATAATTATAATTATGATTATTACACACACACACATATACACACACTTTTGCACACACACACATAGATAACACCACACACTAGGTATCACACACACACATTTACACACACACACACTAACTGGGCCTGTAAACTAGCTCTATAGACCACTGTCTCATGACTTAATAAATAGAATTATATTGATGATCAATTAGTTTACATACCTCACCTTTACATTAACCCTGTAAACTAGCTCCATACACCACTGTCTCATACT
>JAPMUY010008799.1:40000-47500 GCA_026901105.3 Galaxias olidus
AAGAACAAATAGGCACTTATACCAAGCAGTAATGAACTACTGCAGCAGTGTGCTCTCAGTAGACACAAAACACCCAAACTATAAGACTATAAAAACAGCGGGAAAATAACTTTGAAGTACTATTGAGGACTAATTGCGTATTTGAGGGATTTTTTAACTATTGAAACTTTTTTCTCAAAAATTCAGTTTCCTTTTATAAAGTAACTTATTCTAGTCTAAGCTTAAACTGACATTAACACTATGGGGGGAAAATTGCCTATTAAGCACACAGACACTGGACAATAACATATTATCGTCGGTAGTATAAATCATGTCCCGGTCTTGGACGTATTCAATCTAGTTCCTCTACTGACGCTCCGTTGCAGCCCATTCACAGTTTTCATTGATGCAGTGCTGGTTCAATGTTACATGGTCTTTACGACTATGATCATGGCTGTCGGGAATCAGACCCCTGTTGAGTTAAAAGACCGCGATATTTCTTGATGTACGGGCTCTCACAAGCGGTCCCTCGGTCTAACTCTACGCCGCCCGTTGCGAATGCCTGCCCCGGCCTTATGCGCCCTGCCAAGCCAGTGGCGTTTGAAGTGCAGCCGCCTGTTGGCTTCCTCGCGGCGGGAGAGAGGAAAGAGGGCCGTTTTGAATAATTATTATGTTACTTAGGTGTAATTTACAACACAAGACGGAAGGTTAGGTGCAGTGAATGTTTTTTTTCTCTCTATCTTGTTATAATGAGAAGGAAATTATCCTATATGTGAAAAGTTGTTTTGTTTTGTTTTTACACCTTACCAATGACAATCAACAAGCAAGCCTTGAGCGAAAAAGGGACATATTGTGCGCGGGTCAAAAGGCTGACGAAAGCTATAGTCTAATTGATTTAAACAAAGACTGTGAAAAACACTATTAAAACCATTATTACTCATTAGCAGTCAATAAATGTCTTGTCGTCAAACGTATTTATTGTTTAATTCATCAGTTAAACAAACATGAAAACAATATATTAGGTTATTCATGTTCCTATAAATGTCCTTATTTAAAAGTTTATTTACATTTGTAGATGTTTAATATGGACAGTGTTTTAAATGGAGAAGAAATATTAACATAAATAAAAAAGGCAGCGCTAAGCTGTTGCTAATACAACACAAAGATGTGTTGTGTGAAAGGGGGGGGGGGGCGGCGTTATCCTTATTATTTCTTTTTTTTTTATCGCTAGATGATCATCTGAAGAGGCGCATGTGCCATGATATGAGACAGGGAAGAAGAGGGAGATGTATGGATGGATGGATGGCTAATCGAATGATAACAGCACCATGCGTATAAGGGAGACCAAGCTGTGTGGGAGCCGCGAGCGTGCCATTGAGATTAAACGAACGTGGGGGTCTTCTTTGGCGTTTGTAATGCGCGAGGTTGTGTGATAAGGAGGAGAAAGGGAGGGAGGAGAAGAGATAGAAGGGAGGGGGCAAGAGATCCCGTGGTGATTTGACCCCCCAAACAACTCTACACACAGCCACCACCATCATCACCCCCAGTACGCCGCCTCTCGTCTTTTGGCTCACCCTCCCATTCTCTCTAAGGTTTTGCGAAGGCGCTGTCGTTCATTCCTCGCTGTGACATTTTCCAGCTTGCACTCTGTTGTCGCCTCATGCTCCGTGGACAGCAAGCAGAAGGACCAAAAAGGACGCTGTACGGCTATCCTCCACTCCAACGAGCATCCCGTCAGCAGCTAACCGACTCAGGAGCAATCCCAAGAAGATTACAGAACGCTATTGGAACCGCTGCTTACAGAAAACAGGACTATCCACGACAAGGTCCAGAACTGAAAGCCCTAAACTGTAGGTTGCTGTGGGATGTCTGTTTTCTATGCTATGTTGGCTTGGCTATATGGGCTACTGATGGACTGTTTTTGTGTGGCTTTATATTAGCCGAATCATAGGTTTATTATCGGTTCCGTCCAATCCATGGTTTTATACACAATTATCTATAAAGGCATTACAGATTAGTATAAGTAGAATATATGAAAAACAACAAACTTTAAAGCATATGCCAGAGTAAATTTGAAGCATGATTAAGTGCACATAATCTACATGCTGCGGTTAGCCTAGGTTGTTTTTCTCTATATTAAAGCTGTTCACATATTTTATGTAGTTATATTTCGTATACATGTTATGTCTTATATATTTATTATTGAATAATTTATTTTCTTATGTTCCCTGGCAGTGATTAGGGGAAGACGGTGGACAGAGTCCGAAGGCTTGCCGAACGCTGCCATCCTTTCCGGTGTAGGATTGGCTCCCGTATCGCATGGATAAGAGGGTAGGCATTCGTTTGGCTTCTTTCATCAACGCTTTTACAATAAAACATATGCTATTACGGGAGTTTAAAAGCATATAAGCCTACACTGATATGACCACATACTCAATATAGCCGTTTAGAATCTAATAATTTTAGAGTCGATATATTCTTCCTCGCCACACTCCACATTCTCAGCCTTATCGGTCGGGTAGCAGTGGTGAACAGTACCGTGCAGCACCTTACTGGAAACCCAGACAGGACGAGCGGATAGCTATAGGAAAGCTTGCTTAAATATGGCAATGTTGTCATATAAAGTGGCTCCCGCAGAGACAACAAGGAAAGAGAGACACGCTTGAAATATTTTAGTATCGTATTGCATCCCATTACTTAAACTGGACACTGGCCATATTCAGGCTCTAATTAATTAGCCTTTGAGTACGCCAATGAAAACAGCCTGCGATTTTAATGCACAGGGAATTATGCTAAAACTACCGGTCTGAACTATTCAAAACCAAATTAGGAAATTAATTGACTGTAACATGTGATGTTATAGTCTTAATATTAGAGGATGTGTGAGATGAGGAACAGAGAGCCAGAGCGAAAAGGCAAGGAAAGAATAAGAGGCACCAACTCGGTAAGTAGGTCATCTTTTTTGCTACACTGATTCGGAGACTGGAGCGAGGGGAGAGCAGAAGAGCGAGGCCAGGCTGCTGACTATGGTAGACTCGGACAACCACACTGCCCAAGTGAAATCATTAAGGCTAAAAACAGTTATACAATCTCTGCATTGCAACGGACAGAGAGACACCAATAAAGGCGAGCAAGTTCACGTAATATAGGTCAACAAGAACAAACAAAAAACATGACAAAGTTGATAAATGTCATTATTAGATGTGAAATATTATTGTTCTTGATTGTGCATATAGTTTAGGCGTATGTACATATTGACTGAATGCAATGGATTCTATACAAAGTGTTAAACTTGTAGTTTAAATTAGGAAAATAACATATTCATTATTAATTTACTATGTGCCACACATTAACATTTTGATGGTGTCAAATAATTTATGAAATGAATAAGTTATTAGCAAAAAGCAACTCTTAATAGCCCTATATATTTTCAGCTTATCCTTGTTTTGGCGCAGAAAAGTTTTAGATTTTTCTTAAAATTTAAAAAGTTTAACCCAACCTGAAACCAACACAGGATACATTTCAGAAAGTACGGGAAATTATAAATAAACTGCACTGAAGTACAATAAATAAACATACAGCTTTTGTTGAAAGTAGAATAAAGATTCCTTAAACATATTGCTGAATTGCACACTACACGTTCTCTACATTTCAGTTCTCGACCGTCGAATGTTATAATTTGAATAAGGTTTCTTGAGGTGTTCAGAATTATTACAGAACTTGCAATTTGAATTTGTGGTAATTACGTTTTTTACAATGTTACTATTACGCTACAAATTAATCTTCCTAATACTTATTCGTCAAATTATAACAGTTCAACTCATCAAATAATCAGATGACATCAAATAATTTAGAGTGAACATAACTTTGTATGGGTCCGATTTAATGGATTAAACTAAGTTAACTTTCACACTTAAAATTTTTTATTTTAACGGAAACCTTTGCCCCAGCTAGAAATTAAAAAAAATCTTTGACGGCCTTCGTTGTTAAATTGTTAGTGCTAGCTATTTATTTGGCCAAGAATCACTTTATAAATAGTAGTTGTAGAATTTCATCATATATTAATTTTAACCTTTGTAGATTTGGAACACAACGTATTATTTAATTGTTTCCCATATTTGAAGCCCGTGCCCCCCACCCCACCACCATCTCCATGCCTTTTAAGGGAAATTCGTGGAATGCATCATCTAGAGTTCGGTTGCTTTTGATCCGTTTGACGCACAGCCGCTAAATTCTGTACTGAAACATGATCGTGTCCGCGTGTAAAAGGAAGGCGCGCAATCTGATAGCAGTGATAATGTTAATAGTAAGGCTCCCTAGAACCTAAAGGTGTGCCGACTAGCAGGTGCTTTGCTTCTTTCTGTGATCCTGAGGCCATATGGGACCTTGATAGAGGCGACTTTAATCCGGCAGAAACGCAACCGAAGTCAGTTCTGCTGACGGGAAAAAGGCCACCTCTGAGACAGACTGCAGTTTAGCACATGTCAGCAGTATAATGCAAGACATAAAGAGAAAGAAAGAGATAGAAGGAGAGAGTGAGAGAGGGGGGTAAAAAGGAGGGGATTTAATTAATCAACAGTCATGTTTAACAATGAGAGTTTTGTCAGTGTGGTCTTTCTGTTTTAGAGTGTGTAAGTGTGTGTGCATCTGTTTCATCTCTCTCTCTCTCTCTCTCTCTCTCTCTCTCTCTCTCTCTCTCTCTCTCTCTCTCTCTCTCTCTCTCTCTCTCTGTGTGTGTGTGTGTGTGTGTGTGTGTGTGTGTGTGTGTGTGTGTGTGTGTGTGTGTGTGTGTTATGTGCTCCTGAGAAGTCATCCTAATGTGATTGTAATAATTGTCAGTATTGATGGTGTTGCTCTGTGTAGAGTCTCCCTGGCAATAAACTGAGTGAAGTCGGAATTGTGTACTGGATGTGTGTGTGTGTGTGTGTGTGTGTGTGTGTGTGTGTGTGTGTGTGTGTGTGTGTGTGTGTGTGTGTGTGTGTGTGTGGAGATAGAGAGGTGGCGGTTGATTGTGTGTGTGTGTGTGTGTGTGTGTGTGTATGTGTTCTGTGTCTGTTGTGTGTGTGTGTGTGTGTGTGTGTGTGTGTGTGTGTGTGACAGAGAGAGTTGCTGGGTGTTTTGCTGTGTGAATGCGTCCCAGCTTGCCTGTCCTATCGTGTTTAGGCTGTCATGAACATGATGTTGCTCTGAGGAGATTCTGTCTCCTGTCGGAGTGGGTTTGACTTAATGAGCGAGGAGGAGAGGAAATGAACTACAACTCTGGAATAAGCTGCTTATTTAGTCACATAGGGGAGTCAATCAGCACACACACACACACACACACACACACACACACACACACACACACACACACACACACACACACACACACACACACACACACACACACACACACACACACACCTAGATATAAATACCTACATAGTAGACTCATTTAGATCCTTGTTTCTATTATCTGTTTAACACCACATTGTCGATCTTGCTTCTCTCTCTCTCTCTCTCTCTCTCTCTCTCTCTCTCTCTCTCTCTCTCTCTCTCTCTCTCTCTCTCTCTCTCTCTCTCTCTCCCTTCCTCCCTCTCTCGCTCTGTCTCTCTCTCTCTCTCTCTCTCTCTCTCTCTCTCTCCCTTCCTCCCTCTCTCTCGCTCTCTCTCTCTCTCTCTCTCTCTCTCTCTCTCTCTCTCTCTCTCTCTCTCTCTCTCTCTCTCTGTCTCTCTCTCTCTCTCTCTCTCTCTCTCTCGCTGTGTCTCTCCCTTCCTCCCTCTCTCGCTCTGTCTCTCTTTAGTTTGGGGATGTGTTGCAGTGTTCTGGTATTACGCTAAAAGTAATGCAAATATTATAAAACCCCAATCCTTTCTCTCTCTCTTTCTTCGTCTCCCTTTCTTTCACTATGAAGACCTCTCAGGATTTTGTTGTGTTGTTTTGTTGTGTTGTTTTGTTGTGTTGTTTTGTTGTGTTGTTTTGTTGTGTTGTTTTGTTGTGTTGTTTTGTTGTGTTGTTTTGTTGTGTTGTTTTGTTGTGTTGTTTTGTTATAGTGTTCCTCTGAGACTTAAACACATGATATTGTCCATCTAACCCACCTCTTTTTCTCCTCACTCTTCTTTCCTCTCTCTCTCTCTCTCTCTCTCTCTCTCTCTCTCTCTCTCTCTCTCTCTCTCTTCTTACCCTCCCTCTCTTCCTCTCTCTATCGCTTCTTCTCTCTCGCCTTACCCTCTCTCTCTCTCTCTCTCTCTCTCTTCTTACCCTCCCTCTCTTCCTCTCTCTATCGCTTCTTCTCTCTCTTCTCTCTCTCTCTCTCTCTCTCTCTCTCTCTCTCTCTCTTCTTACCCTCCCTCTCTTCCTCTCTCTATCGCTTCTTCTCTCTCGCCTTATTCTCTCTCTTTCTCTCCTGTCTTCTTCTTTCTCTCTATCACTCCGCCTCTTTCTCTTTACTTTCTATCTTTCTCTCTCTTCTTCTCTCACCTCCCTCTCTCCTCCCCTCTCTCTCCTCCCCTCTCTCCTCCCCCTCCCTCCCTCCCTCTCTCCCCCAGTATGAGGAGCTGCTGCAGTACTCGGGTTCGGAGGCCATGTCGTTGGGGGGTTACGGGGAGGGCATGAGGTCCCTGGCCCCCCCTCAGTACGGACACACTGTCCCCGACTCCCTCAAGCACCACAGGGACCAGATCTATGGGTGAGCCTGTGTGTGTGTGTGTGTGTGTGTGTGTGTGTGTGTGTGTGTGTGTGTGTGTGTGTGTGTGTGTGTGTGTGTGTGTGTGTGTTTCCTCTGTGTGTGTGTGTGTGTGTGTGTGTGTGTGTGTGTGTGTGTGTGTGTGTGTGTGTGTGTGTGTGTGTGTGGGGTGTGTGTATGCCTGTGTGTGTGTGTGTGTGTGTGTGTGTGTGTGTGTGTGTGTGTGTGTGTGTGTGTGTGTGTGTGTGTGTGTGTGTGTGTGTGTGTGTGTGTGTGTGTGTGTGTGATTGGTTGAGAGGGAGCTGCCAATCCTTTATGGTACGTTCTACAAACACCAGTGTGTTGTTTGTCTGCTGTTCTGTTTGAGTGATATAGTGTAAGTTCTACGTGTACAGAACAGTTACTCCGTGCGTTTTTATGCTAACGTATGTGTGTGTGTGTGTCTGTGTGTGTGTGTGTGTGTGTGTGTGTGTGTGTGTGTCTGTGTGCACGGGTGTGCGAGTGTGTGTTTGTGAGTGTGTGTTTGTATGTGTTCGTATGTGTGTGAGGTGGCGTGTGTTCTGTGTTTGTTGTGTGTGTGTCTTTGTGTGTGCGTGTGTGTGTTGGTCCTGCAGCCACCCCCTGTTTCCTCTGCTGGCCCTGGTCTTTGAGAAGTGTGAGCTGGCCACTTGCTCGCCCAGAGATTCCGTCTCTCTCTCCAGTGTGGCTCCTCACCTCGCGGGGATGACCAATCACAGCGACGTATGCTCCTCGGACTCCTTCAACGATGACATCGCCGTATTCGCCAAGCAGGTGACTGACATCTGGTGGAGCCAATGAGGGAACAGATTGGAAAATGAACTAACAACTATTATCC
>JAPMUY010008799.1:60000-62500 GCA_026901105.3 Galaxias olidus
CTTTTATCTCGCTCTCTCTCTCTGTTTCTTTGATATGGGTGTGCCTTTCCCACAGGGATGAACATATGTATCACTGATCTGAGACCAGCTACACAGTCAGCTTGATCACTGATTGGCTGTGAACTCTGATTTTGTGTCAGCCTCACTAGTCCAGTGTTAACTCTGATCTGAGGTCAGCTACACTACTTAGGCCTGATAAAGGTCCTGTGTTATCTCTGATATGAAACCAGCTACTCAACATCAGCCTTGTAAAGGTCCTGTGTTAACTCTGATCTGAGGTCAGCTACTCTACGTCAGCCTACGGTAGGTAAAGTCTTATTTGGTCTCACTATTGCGTTGGAAATGTGACCTGAAATCCTCAGGAGTCTTTCACAGTGGCAGGAAGAGTTGGACGGGTCACATAACTATTCTTCATTTCTCTCTACAATATACCCAATATTAAATATCTATTTTCACTATTTACCATATTAAAGATCTGTTTGCACTGTTCCTAATATTAAATATCTATCTATAATACACCCGATGTTAAAGATCTACTTGAACTATTCCCAATATTCCATATCTCTTTACACTATTCCTGATATTAAATATCTATCAATAATATACCCAATATTAAATATCTATTTGCACTATGCACAACATTAAAAATCTTTTTTGCCCTATTCCTGATATTAAAGACCTCTTTGCACTATTCCTGATATAAAATATCTCTTTGCACAATTCGCAATATTAAATATATTTTTGCACTATTCTACTATAATATTAAATATCTCTCTACAATATATATTTTATATAAAAAACAAATATAGTCCACGAAATATAAGAATGTGAATTCAGGCTGTAACAAAACAGTACTAAGCCTAATGATACAATGATACGTACAATACTACAATACATAGCTATATGTAATTATTCATAAAGCACATTTTAAAAGCAGACAAATATATTCTGTATTTCTATGACCAGTCGCTCTTTCAGGGATAGCATGGCTGCTGAAAACAATGTGTACGGCCACATTCTACACAATGCTTCTACCATTTCACGCTAGCGTCTGGTTTGAATTTGACCACAAATACGTGTGTGTGTGCATGTGTGTCTATGGGTGTGCACGCATATTTATAATTGTGCGTGTGTGAGCACATGCTCAAATGTGTGTGTGTGTTTGTGTGTGTGCCTCTGTGTGTGCGTGAGTGTGTGTGTGTGTGTGTGTGTGTGTGTGTGTGTGTGTGCCTGTGTGTGTGTGTGTGCCCCTGTGTGTGTGTGTGTGTGTGTGTGTGTGTGTGTGTGTGTGTGTGTGTGTGTGTGTGTGTGTGTGTGTGTGTGTGTGTGTGTGTGTGTGTGTGTGTGTGTGTGTGTGTGTGTTTGTGTGTGTGTGTGCGTGGGTAGGGGGGAGGAGGTTTTCTGGTGATCATTAATCATTCAATTACACACCTGTCAGAGCTCTGAGGGAGGGAGGGAGGAAAGGAGGGATGGAGGGAGGGAGGGAGGGAGGGAGGGAGGGGGTATCAGAGGCGAAAACAAAGAGAAAGGAATAAGAGGCGGCAGAAAAGAAGAGGCTGGGATAGAAAGAGAGAGTGACTGAAATACAGAGGGGAAAAGAGAAGGAAATACAGAAAGAGAGAGAGAAGGAAATACAGAAAGAGAGAGAGAAGGAAATACGGAGGGGAAGAATGGTGGTTGGTGAAATGTTAGGCAAGAAGAGACAGCGAGAGAGACAAAGAAAACACACACACACACACACACACACACACGCATATATCTATATATATTTCTATATGTCATGAAAAATAGAGAGAAATACATAGGCGGAAAGAGAGAATAGAACGATGGATAGAGAAAGAGAGAGAGAGAGAGTTGTACAGAAAGAGAAGCAGAAAGAGAAATTTTGTTTTGATGGCAAGTTAAGGGGTATGAAAGGCCAAAACAGTCAAATGGGAAAGAAACACAAGCACCCACACACACACACACACACACACACACACACACACACACACACACACACACACACACAGAAGACAGATCAAACGACAGGCGGATTCGACAGCTCCAACATTGAACAACATATGGACAGTGAGGCCAATAGTTTTCATTGTAAAGTGAAGGGATGGGTCCTCATTTTGTCCATGCTCCATCCAAACTCTGAAACAAGAGGGTTTACTTTGACATTTTAGGATGTTTTGGTACACCTCTTTGTGTGTGTACATATTTATATATATATATTTATACTGACTACATGATACTGTATATATATATATATATATATATATATATATATATATATATATATATACATAAGCACAAACACATATAATACATATATTATTTATTTGAATATTTGTATTCAATCTGTTTTTAAAATAAATGATACATATATACAAATCTAAAACAAAACAAATATATGTTATTTATTTAAATACGTTTGTGTGTGGTCGTGTGAGAGAGTGTGTGCGTGTGTGTGTGTGTGTGTGTGTGTGTGTGTGTGTGTGTGTGTGTGTGTGCG
>JAPMUY010008799.1:67500-72500 GCA_026901105.3 Galaxias olidus
AAAGTCCACAAGTTAGGAAGTGTGTGTGTGTGTGTGTGTGTCCGTGTGTGTGTGTGTGTGTGTGTGTGTGTGTGTGTGTGTGTGTGTGTGTGTGCTCACCCTCTCCCTGTAGCTGGGCTGGGTCCAGTAGCTCCATCATGTAGTCGGTGTCTAGCTGCAGTGTGCCCACGTCACTCCTCACCACCACCCAGGTGAGACAGGGGAGGAAGTCGTCCGCCCCAAACGCTGCATCTGTACGGGACAACACACAGTCACTTTACAATGTGTGTGTGTGTGTGTGTGTGTGTGTGTGTGTGTGTGTGTGTGTGTGTGTGTGTGTGTGTGTGTGTGTGTGTGTGTGTGTGTGTGTGTGTGTGTGTGTGTGTGTGTGTTCTGTGACTTTGTTCTGGGTCTTTATTCTAGGACTGTTCAGGGTACTTTGTTCTGGTACTGTTCTGGCACTGTTCTGGGACTTTGTTTTGGGACCTTGTTCTGGTACTGTTCTGGGACTACTCTGGGACTTTTCTGGGACTGTTCTGGTACTGTTCTGGGACTACTCTGGGACTGTTCTGGTACTGTTCTGGGACTACTCTGGGACTTTTCTGGGACTGTTCTGGTACTGTTCTGGGACTACTCTGGGACTTTTCTGTGACTTTATTCTGGGACTTTGTTCTGGTACCAGGACCGTACCAGGGCACAGCGAGTGTCTCCTCTACCTGGGCTGGCGTTGGAGCTCATGCTGTGGTAGATGCTCTTGCAGACCTTCAGCAGCATCTGGACCATCTTGCTGGGGGAGTAGGCCCGGTGCATGCTGCCCCACCTCTGGAGCATCCTCTCCAGGGTGGCCGCGTCTGGCACCCCGGCCCCCACGGAGCCCCCCAGGTCCTCCACCCCGCGGCCCTCCAGCACCCGCTGGTTGCCGCGGAGAGCGGGCAGGCTGCCGTCGTGGCAACGGGAGGCCTGCAGGGAGGAGAAGAGGTGGGCGGAGACGGGCTTCAGAGCCACTTTGTGGAGGGCCAGCTCCACCATGGCGTCTGGAGAGGAAGAGTGGGGGGGGGGGG
This sequence comes from Galaxias olidus, assembly GCA_026901105.3. NCBI lineage: Eukaryota > Metazoa > Chordata > Actinopteri > Galaxiiformes > Galaxiidae > Galaxias > Galaxias olidus. The sequence goes on from JAPMUY010008799.1 coordinate 68,541, forward strand.
GGGAAGAGAGAGAGGGGAGGGGGAGAGAGGGAGAGAGAGAGAGAGAGAGAGAGAGAGAGAGAGAGAGAGAGAGAGAGAGAGAGAGAGAGAGAGAGAGAGAGAGAGAGAGAGAGAGAGGAGCGAGAGAGGGGGAGAAAGGGGGGGAGCTGAGTTTAGTTGAATGTATAGTTGAACAATTTTGGAAAGTATCAAAATGAACAAGCTAGCTAGCTAACGTTGACCAGTAGAAAGGTTCAGACAAACTACTGTATTACTGTAAAATCCACCACATCTAGGGGTTGTTATATATTTAAAGGCAAAACTGAAAAAATATATTCGTGGACATAAAAGCACAGGGACATATCTTGCATTTAGAATGTGTGACAAGTTAAAATGTGTAATTTTCAGCATATTTCCACCAAAACAGCGCTGACAACAAATTAATAATATTTTACAAAATATAAAAGGCTTTGCTTTATAGTACTATTCCTATATATGTTTGATATTCTAGACTACAAATATCTAAGTATAAATGTAGTTAAAATGCATAATATCTACATACAATTTGAACAATGATCAGAATAAATTATTAAAGGTAAATCCCTTAAAGGCAATGTTTTTAATGGTCTCTTCTCCTGCAAATAAGATGTTTCTAACCATAGTGGAACTGCATAGTCTTTGCTGCAAAGAGCACAACTTTTAATCTGAGAACAATAATAACAATAATTATTGAATGTAACATTGTTACATGCAAATGCTACATTATGCTGTAACAAAAAAAAAACACAAAAAATAAATAAAAAATGTGTTGTGGCGCTACCTATCTCCCAGTCTGGTGTGTCTGTCATGGTGTCCAGTAGAGAACTGATCTCAGGACAGTCCAGCAGTGTTTCTCTCAGCGCCGTGAGGGATGACCTCACTTCCTGTAGGAACTCCGAGCCCATGACACCGCCGGGGTCGACTCCGCCCTTCAGCGTCTGCTCCACGAATCCCTTCACGGCCTCCGAGAACGCCCCGCCCTTTCTCTCGCTCAGCTCCACCACCCGATTGGTCAGCCTCTTCGGCTGGCTCACCATTCCTCCAAGCGCCAGCCCCACTGCCGAGAGGCGGTGCATCACCTTGTTAGCCAACCGGTGAGCGGACGGGTGACAGTGGGCGGGGCTCGTGACGGGTGCTGCTTCCTGCTCCTCCTCCACGCTGCTGACGGACAGCGAGTCGAGTTCCAGAGAAGGAGGCCGGAGGAGGGAGGGGAGCCGGGGAGGAGGCAGCCACACGCCGTCCTCCACCCAGGAGACGCGGTGGGGGGACTGGGGGAGCGGGCTGCTCAGGGGCCTGGCGTCCAGGGCTGGAGAACCAGGCCTGGAGGTCAGAGGGGTAGAGGGGCTGACGGAGCGGAGGCTTGCCTGGGAGGAGGGCCTCTGGAGCGGGTGGGAGGAGGCAGCGTCGTGGCTGGGTCTCCTCAGGACCACCATGCCCTCTGCTGGCGGGGTGGGGGGGGCGGTTTGGGACCGGGACGAAGGACAGAACTGAGCCGACTGCGCTCTGCCTGGTCCTGAGGAGGGAGGAGGAGGAAGATATTATTCAAATATTTACACTCAAAATTATATTTTTGTATTAGTCATTCATTCATTCAAATACAAAAACATTTATGCATTTTTTTTAAGTTTTAAGCAAACATAATATGAGTGATATGTCTATGACTATTGATGTTCTTGTACTGCAGAAAGTAAACCTAGAATCGACAGAAAGTGCGCTTGTTGTGACTAAATGAAAGACAGATTTCAGTAAACTAAATCATTAAACGATGTCCTTACCGAAGCTTTCCGTACTCCAAACTGTTTTCTCCTGGTCCAATGAGATGGCTCGCTTGGAAAGTAATCCCGCCCCTCCCCAAGGTCTGGTAGTGCTAAGGCGTCTTGCTCGCTTGTAATTTGCTGGCTCCGCGGCATGCTTAGGGCTGATTGGCTGGTGGGTCAGCCAGTCATCTCCATGCTCGTGGAGGTAAAGAGGGTTGATGACACACAACGCTCCATTTGCTGAAGTCAACTGGCAAGGAGGACACACACACCAGAACAACACACATAGACACACACTACGTTTTATACAAGGGACACAGAGTGGAGATATTTACAATTAGCATCTCCCCAAGAACACACGCACGACATGGACATGCACGCACACACACGCGCACACACACACACACACACACACACACACACACACACACACACACACACACACACACACACACACACACACACCTGTATAGAGCACATGATTGTGCTTTGATCTCTGTCCGTCATGTGATCAGATTTGAGGTCAGGGGACGGACATAGCCAGGATTCTAAAAACAAAAGAGACAATAGAGCATTAGGTCTGAATGCTCGGTGATTATACTGCATTATGGTGGATCTACTGCTGTGGAAAATAGTACTCTACAGAGACAGACTTACTCATTGAGTAAAAGAGTAAATACTCTACAAAGGTCAACTGACTCAATAGGTAAAAGCGTAAATACTTTAAAGACACAGACTGACTCACTGGACAATAGAGTAAAATACTCTAAAGACAGACTGACTCACTGAGTAAAAGAGTAAATACTTTACAAAGGTCAATTGACTCAATAGTAAAAGAGTAAATACTCTAAAGACACAGACTGACTCAAAAGGTAAAAAAGTTAAATACTCTAAAGAGTCCATTTGACTCAGAAGGTAAAAGAGTAAATACTCTATAGAGGCCGACTCCCTCACTGAGTAAAAGAGAAAGTACTCCAAAGACACAGACTGACTCACTGGACAATAGAGTAAAATACTCTAAAGAGACAGAGTAACTCACTGGGTAAAAAAGTTAAATACTCTAAAGAGACAGACTAACTCACTGGGCAATAGAGTAAATACTCTAAAGAAGCAGACTGACTCTAATAGAGGTAATAGAGGTATAGAGGTAAATGAGTAAGTACTCTAAAGAGACAGACTGACTCACTGGGTCCTAGCGCAGCGTCTAGCTGTGTTTGGCTGTAGATCCAGACAGGCATGGACAGACAGATGGACAGCACATCTCTGAGAAGGAGAGCAAGATTACAGGGGAAAAAACACACAGTCTGTATTAACCCGGAGTCACATTGTAGATGCCGTTATAATCTCAAGATTGTTCGTATAATAACATATCTATGATCAGGGTCACACTGACCTGGTGAAAGTGTAGAAGAAGACCAACTGGGCCACATCAGAAAAACCCAGACGAGAGCCAGACAACTGGAACACTGGGGGAGAGAGAGAGAGAGAGAGAGAGAGAGAGAGAGAGAGAGAGAGAGAGAGAGAGAGAGAGAGAGAGAGAGAGAGAGAGAGAGAGAGAGAGAGAGAGAGAGAGAGGGAGGGGTAGAGAGAGGGAGAGAGGGGTAGAGAGGGGGAGAGAGGAGTAGAGAGGGGGTTAGAGGGGGTTAGAGCGGGGGTGGGGGGGGGGGGGTAGAGAGCGTGAGAGAGTGTAGCCATTTAGAGTCACCGTGTTACATTGTATGGACAGAGCGTGATGTCCAGGGCTCTGTAAAGGGGGAAGTGAGTCAGAGGTGATGATGGTGGTGGATCAGTGTTAAAACGAGAAATAGACAGCTCCTTCCTGTATGCTGCTAATCGTGAGAGCACACTGCCACTGTGGCCTGAGCAAATAAAAAAAAAACTGCAACGATCAATTGATGGGAGAAAGAGATACCTATTTCTGACAACACACTGTACGGTGTAAGGGGCCTTATCACATGTCTGATAATCATCCATCTTTAAAATACATGAGGCACATGGAGTTTGTCTGTCTGTGTGTGTGTGTGTGTGTGTGTGTGTGTGTGTGTGTGTTTATGTGAATTCTATGGGTTAGTTCAAGTCTGATTGTGTGTGAGATTGTGTATATATTTAAGTGTGTGTGTATATGCGCGCGCGTGTGTGTGTGTGTGTGTGTGTTTCAGGAGCCTACCTGCGCCGGTGCGCTGGA
>JAPMUY010008806.1:0-25000 GCA_026901105.3 Galaxias olidus
AAACAGGTGTGTGCCTTTCCAAATCATGTCCAATCAATTTAATTTACCACAGGTGGACTCCAATCAAGTTGTAGAAACATCTCAAGGATGATCAGTGGAAACGGGATGCACCTGAGCTCAATTTTGAGTGTCACAGCAAAGGGTGTGAATACTTATGTACATGTGATATTTTATTTTTTTATTTTTAGTACATTTGCAAAAAATTTAAAAAAAACTTTTTTACTTGGTCATTATGCGGTATAGTATGTAGAATGTTGAGATTTTTTTTTATTTAATCCATTTTGGAATTAGGCTGTAACATAATAAAATGTGGAAAAAGTGAAGGGGTATGAATACTTTCCGGATGCACTGTATAGCTAACCAGGCTAGCTAAATACTAGTACTAGCAAAACTAATGTATCTGGGGAATTTAGATCAATCATCATAGCTACAAATAATTCACAACAGAATCTCAGATAGAGAATAAATTTACTTTTTGACCTATCTGACACAAAATCTTAACTGCTCACATAGAGGTGAATTGTATCGGGATAAAGTCCCCGTTGCTAGGGAGCCCTTTTTTGTCTGTTTATAGCCTTAAGCCAACTATAACGTCTTTTTGGCTCAGTTGTACGTCTTGGAATCCTATAAAATCTTAAATTAGGGTTTGTTAACTTATTTGCCGTACAAATAACCACTCAACAGCTTTTCGGCATAGTCTCGATTTTAGTTTTAAAGCTATAAACTGTCCAGTGCAAGTCAATGGAAAGTGCAGTTTTGTTTCCCCCACGATGTGGGCGTGGCCTAAATGCGCTCTGTGTCTATTCCACCATGTCAGAGTACTTTGAGCGGCCACTGTCCTTCAAGACCATCTGTAAACAATGCCCTTTACCCTCTGTAAAAAAAAGCCACTCAAAAACTCTGCACGTCTTAAGGTTCAGTCTTGACACATTTACTATTCCATAGAGGGCAACAAAGCTTTAGGGATTGTGAGAGAGCAACGACTCAATGTGTAGTAGATTACATGATCGATGGACAAATATGCTAAGAATGGTCATTTTACCTTTCGTAAGGAAAACAATTATTAAGAGGTCACTTTGAAATTTAGTAAAAAAATAATTATAAAATAAAGTACAGCGTAGTAACCCTTCGCTGTACATCACTCACATCGGCCAATTTTCTGGTGGGTTTGGAGCAGCGCCGAGGCTTGGTCATACCGCCTCAGCACGGACCAGACAGGAGAGACCTCTGGGTCCTCAGGCGGACCACCTCCCCTGAGCGTCCTGCAGTTCACCAGAGCCACCAGCAGGACGTCCAGCCAACACAGGTTACTCCTGTTCTTCCAGGACAGCATAGCAGGGGCGGCCACGGACCTCATTCGCTTGGCGCTCCGTTGAGGCACCTGCTGTTGGTCTTCTTCTTCTTCTTCTTCTTCTTGACAGGATGTATCGATGCTCGTGGTGATCCTTTCCAGCATATCGATCACCGATCGGGCAGGGACGGTGCCTTCTTCTTCACTCTTTTTCACGCTCTCTTCCTGATTCGTCAGCGCTTTCTTCCGCGCGGGAGTTCTCTTCCCGTTTTGTACTCTACTTGTTTGACATTTCCTAAGTGGCGTCTGGAATTCCAAGTCCTCTTCCTTTCCCGGCTCTGCCTCTTTCCCAGACCGGGACATATCGGCCCTCCTTTTCTGTCTTGTCCGTTGCCTTGTATTTGGCAGCGGACCGTCCACCTCAGAGCTTATTACTTCTACTTCAGGTTGTAAACTGATTTGATTTGATGAAGTCTTCCCTGATAGGCTGTCAGGCCGTTCTACAGCAGGGCTCACCTTCCTCCTCTCTTCTTCCTCCTCTGGTAGATCCTCGGGGACTCTGCTCTGGCTGAGGTCGACGCTGCAAGGCCGAAGAACTACCTCGGGGAAACACTCTCCGTTTCCACTCTCTTCTATGGCACGCAGCTCCTCCTCTTCCTTGTCCGTGACGGTGTGAGCATCACATGGAGGAGTGGCGTCGGTTGGGGGGGCAGACAGAGCGGTCTCCTCTCCACGCTCCGCTGGCGCCGGCGAGGGTGCTGCTTCCTCCTGCTCAGCCATCACAGACTCCTTCTCCTCTTTCCACTGCAGGGTAACTGGACTGGACCGAGCTGACAGGACGCTAGAAACTGAACTGGCTAAAGAAGGAGACACTGTTTCCACTGATTGGTTAGGGTCGGCAGAGAAGTCACTGATTGGTCCAGGAAGAGCCTTTTCCTGTATAGCCACAACTTCCTCCAACTCCATGTCGCCCAGTTCTTCCTGGTATGTGTCATTACTGTCCACAGGCCAATCAGAATCCTTGTGGTACCCATTGACCTTGTCATCCTTAGCAACCGGGCACAAGCCGTCAAGGCCCAGCGTTGTTTGATTGGCAGGCAGCGGTTTCTTAAGAGAAGGCGTGTCGCCATTTTGTAGCGCTGGCTGATCATCCCCCTCTGAACACTGCCGCTTGGCCGAGTGAGAGACTGGCTTTTCCTCCTCTGACTCTGACCCACTGAGATTCTTTCTTTTCCCCACCAGTTGGATCTGGGAGACGGGCTGGGTCTGGGTCTGGGTCTCTGGAGGCACCAGACTCGCCAAGACATCATCCAGAGACCGACTGACAAGAGGGAAGAGACACTGTAAGGAGACAGCAAAGCAAATGTAAGGTTAGCTTTACAATCTATGACGGAATAACCCAAAACAACTATAAAAGTACTCTCTTAAGCACTTAGTAATGCAAGGTATAACAATAGTAATAGTAATAGACCATTCTAGTAGGTTATAAGCATTTAACAGAGTTAAACTGTAAACCCCCCTAATGCCTATGTGTAATAGGCCAGGAGATAGATCATTGAATTTTACAGATGCATGTCCCAGTATACACAATGCATTTCCATATCTTAAAACAGGAGATTGCTTTTAATGACTGACCTGTGAGTTTGTGCAGAGTGTGATAGACTCCTGCAAGTTGATCCTATAGGAGCGGAGGGCAAAGGTCAAACCCTTGGTTTCGCACCACGGGCAGTTCTCCAAGGAAGCGCACCTCTCTTGAACCTAGAAGGGGTGTCATTATGAAAGATAAGAAAAGGTTACTCATTGAAACAGTGGAAGAGGGTGCAGGATGCCATCCCGGTCACATGACAGACCACACAATTAACGCCACCACACAGACCAACGCTGAAGGCTGACAGATTCAGTACAGTATCACTCGTGTCTCTCTCTTGAGTATCAAAGTTGTAGAGAGATAGAGAGTGTTTCTGTGTGTGTGTGTGTGTGTGTGTGTGTGTGTGTGTGTGTGTGTGTGTGTGTGTGTGTGTGCGCACTCAGTGGAGAGTTAGATTGTTTCAGAGACAGTATCTACTCAGGGACGCACACACCCTGTTGTAGTACACAACTTTAAACTTCAATGTAAAAACCAAGCACCAAAATGGCTAGGGCCTTTCAATAAGACATAATATAAGGAAGCACCAATTATAGTCTATACGTCAAGTCATAGTGTATCAAGCTATGCACTTTGACAACACAAACAAAACCTTTCGCCTTTTAAAACCAAAGATATCCGTTTCCTGTATGAATTGAATTTCAAGAAAATTCTGCACTGTAAGCAAAACTTTTTTTTCCTAATACCCAAAGTAGCTTTTGCACGAGTGACAGTTGTGAGAGGAAATTATGAGTTCAACTGACTTTTCCCAAGTACCCCGCCAAAGGTGGGGTAGAGGTCCCCAAACCAGTTTCTTCGCCAGTCATTGGCAAATCACTGTTACTCTTCGTGTTCAATGTAGGTGGGTGAAAGCCATTGAACTTTACCATGTCACTGCAACGGCTCACCTCCTCACACACTGAAGATCAAAACAACAAAAGCACAAAACAATATTATTTACTGACTGGCAATATATTTCATGAAATGCAAGATAGTCGGCCTACACCGCCTGCTGAATTAGAAATATTAACTTTCATGATGGACGTGGACAGCCCCCCTGCAATGTTATGATGCGTTACTGGCTTTGGATATTAGTTTTGGTCCGTTGGTGAGTGACAAGTGTAGCATAGGCAGAACACTCATATCTGAGCAAATCATACTTGACAACAGAGGTAGCGCCAAGGACCTCCTACTAGATAAATAAAACGTAAGTAAATATACCAGAAATGTATTAATGGGTCTGACATAGGTAAACACGTCTTTGGTCCATTTGAGAGCAATGTGCTTTGCAATAAATAGATAAATTGTTGGATCCTCAGCAACGCTACCTTGTTGAGGAACTCACAAAACTTGTGAAACAGTTTGAAAATTATATAACAGGGTAGTAATTAACTGAACTTCAGTGTAAAGGGAAAACAAATACATTTTGAGAGGAAGTAAAACATATTCAAATGTTATGGGTGTTTTGCCCCCTAATTATTAACTAGACTATGGGACAGTATTTAATACTGTAACTTGTCTCGAATCCCCTTTCATTTTGAAATGGCTACTTTAGGCTGGCAGAATGAGTGAGTTAGGGGCGAGGTGGGACTTAACTGCCATCCTCAAATGTCCAACATAAACCTACGCCATTGACTTCAAAAACATTCGATTATAATGTGTCTATAATGTATTTAAAATGTGCATAATGTATCAATAATAAGCTAAGCGTTAACGCATTAGCTTAAACAGACATTAACTTGCCGGGGAGAAAACCACATGTGATCTGGCTCTGTATGAAAAGTAAATGGACCAGTTGCCCGCAAATCTAAAGTCATACTTACATAGTTTTAGAGCTTATCAATTTGCCATTTATATATTTTGTTAAGAGACACATCCGAATTACTTAGAAGTCATTAAAAGGCTTAATTCCATGTAGCAACACCGCTCCTCACAATCGTGCGTGAACAAAACGTTATATTTCCGGTTGCCGCCGGTTGTGCAGTAAGGCTGTCAATCCCCCTGCATAATTTTGGTCGGCGCCTGCACTGCCCCCCTTAGTTCGTTAAGTAAATTACACATTATTGTTTGGTTTGGTACAATAAATCATGATTTAGATGTCGGTGTTGATAACTAGGCAGGACGGTAGTATAGTACTCCGTAGCTACAGAAATGTGTGTGTGTGTGTGTGTGTGTGTGTGTGTGTGTGTGTGTGTGTGTGTGTGTGTGTGTGTGTGTGTGTGTGCGTGCGTGTGTGCGTGCGTGCGTGTGTGTATGTATACATAATTCATGTGGATATAATATTATATGTAATATATGAATATATTCAAAATATTCAAATGATATATTATGGATAATTGTGATTGCTGTTTTTAGAGACAGAATCTGGGCACGCATTAGGATGCATTAGATTCACACTCCAGCAACTACAGGAGACATGCTGTAAAAAGAAAAAAGAAAAAGATTTAGCTGATTTGAAGTGGATTGAAAATCCATAACCATACATTACACACACACACACACACACACACACACACACACACACACACACACACACACACACACACACACACACACACACCCTGTCAATCTCTGAAAAACAATGCCCTCAATACTTCTTTACCCTTGCTTTCAACCCCCTCCTTGTTTTCCTTCAAAGCCAGCCTCTGATTTCTGTATCTGCTTCTGTCTTGTCCTCATTTTTTTTCTTATCCTGATGACAAATGAATTTGCATATTTTTTCCCTGGCACAGTCTCATTATGCATGCATAAGATGGTGGCCTCTCCAACCTATCAGGCAGGCAGGCTGGCTGGCTTCCTCTCCCGGCACAACACCATCTTTTCCTGACGACGAAGAGATGACAAGATCACAGTATGACACACACAGAATAGAAGCTTATAGGTGTGCCCTCTGATTTCCCCCATGGTTGAAATTCCGATGGTCATTTTTGCCCCCCTCCCCCCATTGAATTCCAGTCCAATCTGGACCTGGATTATAATGACAGAGGAGACAGGAGGTTGTTGGTGGGATGGGGGAAGGGGTATTTAAGAGGATGGGGTAAATGTTGTTATGCATTACTCTTTGTTAAGGAGACTTCACTGCCAGAACACACAGACAGACAGACAGACAGACAGACAGACACCTTTTTTGACATAATAACATTCACTATTTCAGTAAAAGGAAATCAACATTCTATCATAATCATCCCAAGCAGTGTAGAGCCATTGTCTAAACATATAAAAGATCCCTGAAAACATTGGTTACTTGTATATTCTCTGTTTCTGTGTCACAGTTACGCATTTGACAGGGTCCAGGAAGCATAAATACTGGCATCAATTGTTATTGTTGTGTTCCTTAGCCTGCATCGCAACCGCCATGGCAGTTGCACATGCACTGCGGTCAGGATCATGGGTTCGATACGGGATCCTGCCACTGTGCCCATGAGCAAGCTCAATTAACCCCAGGCATGGCTAATCTGTGTAGCCTACATGCGTTAAAATATAATGTTGAAATGTAAGATCTTGTAAATATGTATTTTGTTTCCTAAAATATCCTTAACTTGTTCAGAAAAGTAAATTAGTATTATACATTGGTTTTATTAGCTAAAACATCTATAATTAAGTGCAACCCTTCAGACAAAAGGCTGTTGTTGCACAACAGATTGTTGAACTTCTCAAAGTTAACACGAATAGTAAAACATATATAGATTCCTGTTCAGCCTAAACACGTATAAACGATATAGCCTATAACCGATAGCAAAACATTGCAATAGCTCTTATGGAGCGCATCATGCTGGCGCGTCGTAACAGAACGATCACTCGCTAGCGCTCGACTATTCAAGAATTTGTTTTGTATGATAGGCTGATTCATTATTTTATAACTTAGTTTGTCACCTATATAGCAAGTAGGCTTGATATAAATAACAGACTATACTGACAATGACAAAATATCTGTTTCTGGTCAGTGGTTAATTTGATCAGTATAGGCCATAGTCCAGAAACAGTGAGTTAAAATCTATAGTTTAACAATCAGCCTAACATATTGTATAAATGTTTTACAATTCATTTCAGCAGGCCTACTATATAGTGAAATGCGTGTGAGTCCCACTAGTACTGATGCAGCTCATTGTGTGCCCATATCCTATTGTCTTAAACAGCCTTTATTGTTCAAAGATTTCGAATCCTAAAATAAAAAAAAGAATATAATCATATACGATATATGATAAATTAAGTTTTTCTACCTGAACCAGAAAAAAATAACTGTTGACAAAAAATCCATTAGCTGACAATTGCATGGACTTTCATGGCTAATCATTGATTGGCTGATTATTGTGAACAAATCATTAAAAATTCTATATAGGACGTGTTTAATGTTAGTATGGTCTTTACTGAACAATGTTGTATTGTCTAGTTATAAGATGCATCTTGTTTCCTATATATTTACAAAGTCCTAATTTGCAAATAAAGTCAACATTGATTGGAGTGAAAAGACAATGGTTGTGATTGACGATGTGAGGAAACAACCACGAACAACTTATACCAATCACTTTACCATTCCGTTGCGCAATACATCGCTGCGAGTTCTCTCATTCATTTACTACGCTGTGTTGAACTGAGAATTCAATACTATGGCAAAGACTACTACACCACTAGCTCCAGCGTGCCCAGAGCTCAGCTCAGAAATATTTTTGTATCACCGCGCCTCCGAAAAATACAGTGACGTTGCTCAAAGGACGGCCAATGGTAACGCGTATTATATTACGACAATGAAAAGCTTCTAGCAAATCAGAACTGTTTTCAACTTTGCACTGGCCAATAGTGAGCGAGCCCCATCGAGAGTAATGTTACAGACCCGAAGACTGAGGACACTGCGTTTTCGCTATTGCTCCCACATACACCCATTGCAGTGCATTGAGATACAGCGGCAGCCTGTGGTAAGTATCACGTTAGGGGAAATTTAAAGTGTTGATAAAGATGAAAATGACAAGAACATGCATAGATATTGTAGATTCATGTAAGTATTGGTTTAATGTCAGAGAGTCTGCAATTTCAAGAAAAGTAACGGAAAGGAAACGTCTTAAAACAAGTAATTAGCAAACGTTAGCCAGGTACTGGACCAGACGCTCAAAAAAGGAAAGGAAGGAGAGAACAAAAATAAATTTCCGAAGAAGATTTTTTACTAACATTAATTTTGTTAAATGTGAATTATTTTGTATATTACAGAGATGTCAATGTTACACGGTTGCGATGAAAAACATTAAATTAATCGAGTAAAAAATAAGGAATGTCTACTTGTTCTCAAGCACGGTTACAATGCAATGGTGGGAGACTGCTGCCTAACGTTAGCAAGCCATTGCAGTGCATTGCGAAGCTGATCGCCTGTCATACGAAGACTTGAAAGCAAGAGATTTGTTTAAAATGAATATGAAATTATGAACAACTAGGAAAAAGATAGATCGTCAGATTTTATAAATAGTTTAGTAATTATTTAGCAAAAATCACCTTTCAAAACGGTGAAAAAAATTACCTCAGATTTTGCGCTTTACTGTAATGGCTGACTGTACTTGCATTGGAAAACAGGCTGAGGCAGATGGCGAGCCAGCCAATGAAGCGCAGTTCGGTTCAACTTTTTCTAACACCTATTTATTGTTGAACAAACGGGTAACTGCAAAATGTAGTAACGCTGATTAAAAGATCAATCTGTCATTATTTTGATGACAATTTTCTTAGATTTTTTGGTTAACTTTAAAGGGTCGAAATCGTAGGTTGAAAAGATGTGGGTACCGCGGTTCGCTCTGCCCTCTATGCAGTGCAATGGCTGTGCATTGACACAAAGAGAAGGAGCCATATTCTCCATGTTAGTGGATGAAGACGAGCGGCCATTCCGAGCTCATAGGAAAACCCACTACTACAGCCCGCACATAGACATAGTACAGACCCAATGTATTACTATACAACGCGGTCAATGCAATAGGAATCCACCGTAGAAAAATATTGTCTAGTTCGCGGGCTTCCTGGAAATATTTGTTGAGTAAAAATACGAAGCGGATGGCGGGTGGAGACATTTTAGAGGGACTTTCTTTCATGAAGAAGGCTTTCTCACAAAATGGAAGAAGAAATATTGCCGTCGTTGTTGACCTCCTTTTCCTTAACGATAGCCTAGTATGCGCCATTGCTTGTGTGGTCGACACATAGACGTTGCTTGAGTTACAGTACCTGTAGTATTTATAATGGGAAACATTGTAAGATTTTTCTGACTTTTCAACGACTTCGCACGTTTGTCGAATCGCAACTGAAATTGAAAGGTACACGTTTTTCTTGATGTATTTCATTTTGACAACCTCAAATTAACGGGTTTTTAATTTTTTTGTTAAAAAATGTATGTAAATAAAAAATTTAAAGGATTGACTTGTATAATTTTTATGCACATGAAAGAGTTTAGCTAAAACCGTTTAGGTTTCTCAGACATTTGGCATTTTATGAGTGAAAAATCTGAAAGTTTAAAAATCACCGATGAAATAACAGAAATGTTAGCGAACGCTTTGCTTAAATTGAACCTCAGAAGTTTGATGTGTTTTAGTGTAAATATCAGTTCCTTACGATTTGCACGGAAAATATTGGAATTTTACTTCTTAAAAAATAGATAACTGCAAATATATAGATTTTCCCTAGAATATACAATATATTATGCACATAATTTTTATTAAAGCTATTTTAGTTAGTTTAACTTAAATAACCAAGTAAATTATCAGTACCAAGCTCAAAATTGCAGGTATATCGGTAGAGTCTATAGTCCACATTATGTCGACAAATGCCTCACGAGATCGGGGTTGTTTTCCCTAACTTAGTTTCTCGCCGTCGCTGAGTCCAGAACCGGACGTGTTTATTCACAGAGGGTTGCGTTTACGGTTGTAGTGCCAAGAATGATGAGAGGAAATTTAGCAGTATGGGAGCGGTACTAGATTCCCTACAGCATTTTAATATTTAAATGGAAAAAATAATCCATAACATTTTAGTGAAAGGGAAACTGGGTTGTTCTGCTCAAATGTGCAGTGTTCAGGAACGCAGTAGTTTAATTCTGAATAGGTATTTTTCACTGTTATTCAGAGGTGCCGAATTTTCTGAAGCTTCAAGAATTTTCAAATTACAACAACAATGTCATTTTCTCATAGATCTTTTTTTTTATTGAAACGTGATCCTTCAGAAATCGACTTCAAGATGGGGAAAGATCCGACCAAACCCAGGGGCAAGATGTCCTCCTATGCTTACTTTGTCCAGACCTGCCGTGGCGAACACAAGAAGAAGCATCCTGAAGCTTCAGTTAACTTCTCAGAGTTCTCTAAGAAATGCTCTGAAAGATGGAAGGTTAGTTAAAGTGACACCTGTTGTTTTATTGCCAATAAGGGCAATGTTATTGAATGAAATGTTGCCATGTCAAGGTTACAGTTGATTACTTGTCTACTTTAATGTAGTGTACTGACACTGTTGAGACAAGCATTTTTAAATCCTGCCATGCATGGATAAAACATGCTTTATGATACAAAATTAGGGTGCTGATGCTTTGAGGAAACTACAGATCTGTTTCAGCAGCGCCATAATATAAGCCAAGTTCCCTTTCTCCTATACAGGGAAAGATTTTAACGTGTTCTTGTTTTGCCCATCATCCAGACAATGTCTGCCAAGGAGAAGGGGAAGTTTGAGGACCTGGCAAAGCTGGACAAAGTGCGCTATGAGAGGGAGATGACCAGCTACATTCCCCCCAAGGGAGAGAAGAAGAAGAGGTTTAAGGATCCCAACGCCCCCAAGAGGCCCCCGTTAGTACTACCACCTGTTGTGTTCTTCTCGTTATTGCTCAAAATCTTTGGATTCGGTCCTTGTGCGTTAAAAGAAAAGGGCATCTTTCATAAACAAAAAATAGTATGATAGTGACAATTATTGGGTGCATTGTAATAGTCATTATTTAATAAGGTAGATAAGATAAATAATAGGAATTCATTAACAAACGGCGATTCCTAAATATCTTCTCATAACCCAATAAGTGAAATGTACGCCACAAACGGAAAGCCATTTAAAATAACACTGTACCCAAACAACAATATCCAACCACTGAAATGGCCCCTAAACGACCCCTGACCTTTCCTCTTGTACAGATCGGCTTTTTTCATCTTCTGTGCGGACTACCGTGCCAAGGTGAAGAGTGAGACGCCCGGGTTGACCATCGGCGACATCGCTAAGAAGCTGGGTGAGATGTGGAATGGCACCTCAGCCGAGGCCAAACAGCCCTACGAGAAGAAGGCCGCCAAGCTCAAGGAGAAGTATGACAAGGTCAGTAAAACAAGCACACCTTGTTCATTATCCTGAGACATTGCCCAGGTGAATGTCCAATTCAAACGGATGAATGGTCAGTCTGTGATGTAGTAGTACACTTGCAGTTGAACACGTAAACTAAATTAAGGTCCATCACCTTGGGTGAGAGAATACATTTTTTACAAGACCACTTAGAAACTCAATGTCTCTCCCACTTGCTCCGACACAGGATATCGCAGCGTACCGTTCCAAGGGTGTGGCAGCGCCCGCAAAAGTCATCCCCAAAGTGGAGAAGAAAGAGGAAGTGGATGATGACGACGATATGGAAGATGACAATGATGAAGATGACGACGATGATGATGATGACGAGTAGAGTCCGCTACATGTAGAGCTTAATTTTTGTTGTTTATAAAGCATTTAAGCCCCCCTCCCCCTGTACACAGAACACTTACCGGAAACGGAGAATAAAAAAAAAGTCATGGTTATATAAAAAAAAAAAATTTAAAAAGCTGCAGTGAAAAAAAAAAAAAAAAAAAAAAAAGAAAAAAGCTGTGTATATTAAATGTTTTTAAGCTGTACAGTATTCTCTTTTTCTTTGCTCTTCTCGTTTATGTATAGTTAACACTACAGAAGTGTAATGCGTTTGTCTGTCTTGCAGCCAGTCTTACTGTTTTCAGTGGTAGTTTGTTGAAGGCCACTATTCCCTGTCTAGTACATTTATATTATGGGGCATGTAAAATGGGGCCCCGAGTCTGTGGTAGACCCAAAGTATTGACCCTAGCTGGTAGTGCGTAGCACACAAACCTTGTTTTATGTGGGGTCTTGAGTTCCTTTTTTATTTTCCTCACATTGATATTTTTTTAATTTAAATTTTCAATTATGTATTCTCAGCAACAAATGCAGTATCATAAAAGTTATTTTACTGTACTTTGAATACCACTGTAATCGCTGAAAATAAAAACAGGATTGCATCTGTTTTTTTATTTCATTTTGGAGTTGCTTTTGACGTCAATAAACAGTTTTTTAATGGATGGTTGTCACTGGAATAATTGTACTGTTAATATGTTATGGTTGTTAATTACCTTTGTTCAGTGGATTGGCTGGCTTTGGACTATTGGTCAGGTGATGTTAACGTCTAATGTGTCTGTGGGTAAAATCTAAGTACCAGTCTTCGAGAAGCCAGTATTACATTTTACACCAAGAATTATTCTAGTTAGGCTATTACTTTTTTAATTACAAAATTCAGAGTTTGTTATCTGCTATTGCAAGATAAAGCAGTATTTTGATAGTTAAGCATATCTATCACATCTATGGAAGGCAATTGTCTGACTGGTACACAGAATGAAGTGTCAGCTAAAGTTCAGCCAGACAACTTGAAGTCTGCGCTGTTGACGTAGCCGTCACACAGCGCGTTGCACACACCCTAATCACTAACACACCTGTTCACAATCACATATCAGCTCATGAGGGAGGGGGGTATTTATATGGCCTGTTATCAAGCAAATTTCTGTGCTGTTGGATGAGGTGATAGGAAATGCTCCCACCCCCAACTGCCACCTTGGGTCTGCTAACAAGTTTTGCTAATGTGTCCAAAAGGGGGATCGAGGTACGTGTGCTCCCTGCCTCAGAATGTTGTCCTGGATATGTACAGCAGGGAGCTTCAATATGTAGCAGACCCAACCATGCCAAAACTCATGTATATGCATACTTAATAAATATTAAAAGACGGAGAGTTTGTCTGACTGAACTACGTTTTTGTGTCTGTTTTAGGTTATATTATCAGAATGTGTGGTAGACCATACCTCCAAAACTCACAATGTCTTCAACAGGGAGGAGGCTGTGTAAGGTACTGTGCTGTTACACAAACATTGTTTTCAACTTAAGCTTCTTTGAAGCACATTCATCTACATATTTATGTGATTTTGCATGTTTTCAATATGAATTTAGGCACAGTTGAACGGCAAATACATTGGGTGATGCTGACTGGACAGATAACCCGGTAAGGGTTATTATAATGATCTAAGGATTCGAGCCAGTTCTAAATACTAGAGAAATACTGGAAGGATACTGTCCTGTTCTACTGACAATGAGAGAAATACTATGAGGATTCATTCTGTGCTGTCCTACCCACTCTGAGAGAAATACTGTGAGGATTCTATCCTGTTCTGCTGACTATACATACTGCAAGGATTCTGTCCTGTCACTCTCGCTATGACATAAATACTGTACGGATTCTATCCTGTTGCCAGAGATAAATAGTGTATGGATTCTGTACTGTCTTGCTCGCTAGAGATAATTATATGAGGGATTCTAGCCTGTTCTACTGGCTGATTATAATACTGTGGGGATTTGATCCCATCCCACTGACTATGAGATAAATCCTGCAGGGATTCTGTCCGATGACAATTACACAGAGCTACAAACTGTTTCCTGTGCATCCTTGTCAGCTGGGAGTGCCATTACCATATGCTACAGGGACATTTTGGGTCCAGGGAGAAAATGTGTAAATAAATAAATAAATAAACTCTGATGACTAGACCATGTCCTGATGGACTGCTGTGCCCTTATAAGGAAGCTGACATCATCATCACCACCACAGCAGCTGTGTCTTAGTTTGTATTTGTGTAGGCCATGTTGGCTGTGTGTTTGTCCAGATTATCTCTCTCTCTCGTTCTCTCTCTCCTTTTCTCTTTCTTTCTCTCTCTCTGTCCACTATTGATTCTCTCCCAGTCAATCTCTTTCTTTTTCTCTTGACTTTTTACTTTTTGATTATGTTTAGCCCTGTCTGTCATTTTTTTTTGCCGTCTCTCTCTTTATCTTTCGCTCTATCTCTATCTCCATCTCTAGGACTTCCCAGTCCCATTCGGGATGGAAAAAACAGAGCGTTTACATAAGAAGGATTATGCGCTTTGACAAACCCAGTGCCACAAGAATATGGCGAGCCACGGTGGCCGCGATACTCAGTGACACAACATTTAGCCAGAGAGATGACCACACACACACACACACACACACACGAACAAAGAAACGCACAAACACGCGCGCGCACGCGTGCGTACACACGAGCAAACACACGTTCACACACCAACGCTAAACACAGAGCAGACTCTGTGATCTCTGAAACACATAGCACTAGAAGTTGCTGTTTTTATTGAATATACAGTCGTTGTCCCCCATAACATCATTGTTGTAAGGTTACACACTAAAAAACTGTGGATTTCGTTTCAGCAAGATTGTTATTTCCAGTATGCCGCAGAGAATAACAGAAACAGAGAAAATAGCTGAGTTCGAAACACGGAAACACGGGATGATAAATATTTGATTATTATTTTAATGAGGACTTGTTCTCCTGCTTAGTGGGCGTGTCTCTGTTCAGGACAGCGAAAAGAAGATCACCACACCAAAATGATGCTAGATAATAAAAAGGATGACATCATTGTGTTTATCATACATTCCTGTTTTAGGAATGGGAATGGTCTTTTTTGTGCGCATATAGCATTTGGACAGATATGTAGGTTAGTGGTTGTGGTTTGCACTCCATTGTTTTACTGTGCCGGCCGGTCTGTACGGGATGGAATCGCCGACATAACCGAGAGGAGAATACTCAGACACAGTGTAACCTCGCTGTGGGCCTCAAAACATGTTTAATCCCGACACAATACACGTTCCTAGAGTGACATCTAGTGGTCAGACCAGAAACAATATTAGCGTCCAAAGAATCCTATGTGAGGAAGGGTACCTTAATCAAAGAATCAGAAAATTGTATGCGAATGTAACAGTAAGATAAACACATAATACTTATGTGATATGATATGAATACTCTGCATATAGTTAAATTAAATAAATAAACATATACATTTATACTTATAAAACATGTAATCCAACAGTCATATGGAGGCAGATTTAAATAGATGGGCTTTTATGGCATTCAAAAGAAATAACACAGATGATGTCATCAGACGGAATATTGTAGACTCATGGCAAAAACTTGGTCTCTTGGTCAGTCGGTTACCCCTGACTAAATAAAATAAATGAATTATAATAATACCCTATATTTTAGTTTAGACTTTGAAGCAGTCAGAAGAGCCTTCGATTTAAAATAGAATATATTGCTGTTGCTGCAGTAACCTAAGTGTCCTGTTATGCCAATAAAGCACCTTTTGATTTGATGCAATGGAACTACTAACAGTGATTGATACACGGATAGAACATTGATAGTGTTCTATCTCTGTGGTTCCATCTCTATGGACTGACCTGTGATCTCATTATTCCTAGTGACCTCATAATGCCGCCGTTGCTGTAGCCAAACTGTGTTCACCGTCCTATCTCTGTCATTAGTTCAGCCTCTTGTACTGGGTACACACACACCCTTTCGTGTGGGCACCCTTTTTTCTAATCTACCATCATCTCACGTCTTTACGTTCCTTTTCAACCCCAAAGAGAATCATGGGAGGTGTCGTCTCCAAAAAGGAGGGGGAACACAGCGGCTGTGATCAGGCAGACTCCAGGGGAGGATGGATTCGTCGGCTCAGAACCCCTTCCAAGGGGGAAACTCCAAAAGTGTCGTTTTCCCAACCAAAGCAGCCCCTTCCGGATCTGAGAAACAAACGCCTCTCGTGGTGGGAGAAGGAGATGAGCAATTTGGTTCAGGAGGTGGCTGCCCTACTGGGGATTACCGAGAGCCAGCTCCTCCGAACCACGTCCTCCATGGACGGCCAGGGGTCCTCTGTCACCTTCAGGGAAGTCGACGAGGACATGGAGGATGAGAGCCCCGTCTCCAAAAATAGGGCCCCCATGGCCGGCACGTCCTCAGCTAGTACCGAGGGGAAACCCCAGGCCAGTAAGCGCTGGACGCCCATCTGCACGGACTTGCCCTCGGTCCCGAGGCAGGTCGACGGCAGTGGGGCTGAAGCTGCAGGTGGGGGCCCTGCTAAGGACACCGCCAAGACAATGACCTCGAACACAAACAACAACAACAACCCCATGGCTAGCTGGGAGGAGGTCAACAAATGTCTAAGAGTTCTCAGGTTCCTGGGGGTAAATGCTCACATTTCGTGTTTTTATTTGTTTTTTTTTACGTATAATAATTTAAAATGTATTTTTCTATCCCTCAACCGGGAAAGACACAACAGAAAGGTTGTTCTCTACGCATTTGTGTTATTGGTCATTCATGTATTAATGTTAATATCAATGTAATATATGTACATATATTTTAAAATCATCACATTCATCCATTGCAGATGTATGAACACCTCATGCGCATACTCGATGAAGTAGATACAAATAATGTCAACAACAACTGCAACAACCAGGTGAGAAAGTCTCTCTTCATATAGTCTCCACCTTCAGTATTCCTCTTCTCTCACATCTCTCTCCCTCGCTCTCGCTCTCTCTCTCTCTCTCTCTCTCTCTCTCTCTCTCTGTCTCACTCGGTCTTTTATTTGTGTGTGTTTTTGTAGACACAAAAAGAAGACTCCATGTTGGGTTGTATCTCCAAGCCGATTTTCAACTTCAAGCTTTCTCCTAAAAGCGTGAACAATACAGTTTTTCACGATTGCTAAAACACTAAATCCCATTCTCTGAACCAAATTAACAGTAGCCTAAACCCATTTGTCAAATCAATAACCGTTTTGGCAAAACCTCAAACAAGTTTAGGTAGTTAGACACAATTAGCAAAACTCTTATCACTCTCTAAAGCACAATTCACGCTGTGATTTACTAGTGTGGCAAAATGGTAAACACTAGCGTTAAAAGTTTAACACAACTTCAACACAGTTGTCATTGTTTAAACACGACTCAAAATACTTCACACTTGTTTCAAATGATGTGATTAAACCAATTGTATGATACAGAATACAGTTTTTCACAATTGCTAAAACACATTTCTTGAAACCTTCACCCATTTTCTCAAAACTTAAAACACAAATCCAAATGTTCAAAAACATTCATTTCTGATGAAATTCGGGAAACTGTGAAAGATGTGATGCTGAGGCAGAATTACAGTAATTTCTAATTGACTTTGATTTTGCTGTTATGAAATTGTTTGGAGTGTACTGTAATGTGCTATTCATTTACTGTAGATTTCTTTGTTCTTTGGGCTTACTGTTTTTTTTGCAAGAACTGAATATACAGGTATTCAATACTGTATTACGTACTTGCAGTACTTACAGTAGGCATATACAATACAGCAAATTGTGTGATTACTATTATACTTTTGTTTTTGCAAAATGTGTTTACTACATAAAAAAAAACCCAAAAATAACTTTAACTACATGCCCTTGACGCTGTGTTCTCCATTTTCTGATGTAGTGTCTAATAAATGCTCTGTGTTTTTTATATTTTGACTGGCTGTGTTTATGATATGAAAGAATGAAAGAAAATGGAGAACACGGCCTCCTGGGCATGTAGTTACAGAATTTTTTTATTTATTGTGTATCATAAATGCATTTTGAAAAAAACAAATGTATACAGTAACAGTAATCACTATTACTGCACTATTAATTCACTTAGTGAATATTCTGTATACTGAGTACTGCAAGTAATATCGCATTGAATGTCTGAATATTCAGCACTAAAACAGTATGCCCAAAGAACAACCAAAACTTTCAACATCTTTCCCAACTGACTTTTATTGAAACTATTGATTGATATCGTGCATATTTAGTAAATGATCCCGCAAATCCTCTAAAATAAACGCTTCATCGCCCTTGGGAGAGCCTTAGTTTGAACGCCTGAACGACTTTACTCTTTCGATATGTATTTCGATGTCTTTTCCAGCAGGAGGTCAGTAGCTGTTGTTGTGGCTGTCCTTTCAAACGCAAGACTGGCCCAACTGAGGCCAGAACACCAGTGAGAGACATTCTAGAATGTTCACCATATTCACACATGTTCAGATGTCTATGAACATATAGACATATCCATATCTGTTTCCTTCTCGTTTACATTTATATGTAAATACATTTATTAACTGTATTTATTTATTTTTTTACAGTTACAAGCCCTCCTGAGGTATATGCAGTACAGTAAGAACTGTGTGGTGCCAAAGCTGCCTGTAGAGACTGACATGGTGAGGTGTTTAGTTAGGTCAAAATAATAATATGGATATGTAGCACTTGTCTGATATGCTACACAAGTACTTTGTGCTCAGTTGCATAAAATATTTTTTAATCACTAATGAAGATTTCCATACCATGAAGGAGGTTCTGATTGTGAGAACAAAAAACAAACGTTGCCTATTATTATCATGCCTGACCTCTCATGTGTCTGACTCTGTGTGTTCCAGGAGACAGCTGAAATACTCAGCAGTGCCAAGAACAGCGCACCCCTGAACAGCTGCGGGAGCAAAATGGCTGGGCACAAACATGAGCATGTAAAATAGATGGGCGTTATCTTCAAAATGGGGTGGTATTATAGTGAGCACCAACAGCGAAATGTTGACTGTTAAATCGTGGTAAATGTTTATAAACTGGACCACTAGTATAGTAGTAGTGTATTATCTGCCAACATAACTTTAGGTTGTGCTATCTCCATCTGATTCTTTCCATAGCTCTTGTTTTGAGACTTGTTTGCCTTATAAAGTTGAATAGAGATTTGCGAGACATTTTTAATGTATAGAATGAAGCCTGTTCAACAACTGCATGGTGATATTATAGAATATTATAAATGAAATCCTTATCCCTTCAAGATCCTGACCTCTGTTCTGTCCCCTTCTCTCTTCGTTTTATTTTCTTAGGGCGCAAGCACCTGTTGCTGATTGGATAGAAGAACTCTTCCTCATTTACCCCCTCCTCCCATCTTAAAAAAACAATAAAGAGGGAAAATAAAATAATAGCTAGAACGTTCTTGTGAGTAAGTTTCTAATAATAGGGCAATAAGTTGTTGGTCAGTGACACAATCAATCTTTATTCAGACTAAGTGCTCGTGTTATCTGATGGCAAGGTGAGAAAAAGCTTTCATAGCTCTCATAGGACATTTGTTTTAACTGTAGTTGTACAAGTGCAGACAGACACAGTTCCAAAAACAAACACAAGATGACGGTGTAGACGTCTGTAGGATATTGTTTTTTTTGTTTGTTATATCTCTTATTTGTTGCATAATGCAAGTAATAAATATAGATTTTTTTGTGTTGTAAAAATATGCAATTTGACGTTGCCTAAATTTCTTGAAAATGTCTGGAAATTAAATTTTTTCCCGCTGTGTTAGACGTCTAAGAGCTGGAACAACTGGCAGTTAAACAAAAAGATCGCCTTACAGCATAAAAAATCAATTAATCAAATGCCTTTGTTCACCGTGTAGGTTAGCATTTTTCTCTATAAAAATTCGCCATCCTGTTCATATTTTGTAAAGATTGTCAATAAACTGCACTACAGCAATCCCAAAGCGGTACAACACATAACTCCCACATTGACATGTGTCCCTCACGAGCTCAGGCAGCCCAGCCCGGCATGACCCAGCCCCCTCATCTTCTTTCCGGTTGATTCACATTCTCCACACGGCGTCTTTTGCGGCCATGGTAACAACACCAGCCAACGGACTACTGCTCGCAGGAACACAAGCAGGTGCTTTTCATTGAGGTGACGCAACGCTAAATGGTTATCTACAGTTTTCTTACAGATAATTATACAAAACACATGTGAATGGCTTTTGGTGAGTTGTATGTGCACTTTTTCTGTAGAAAAGGAAACGATATTTTGTTGCCATGTTTGTTGTCTTTGGCCTTTATCCTGGGCGTGAACAGAAGAAAGAACCATGGGAAACTGTGTTTTCTATAATCGTCACTTCTTTAATACTAACTCTTAACTGTTAATAATAAACTACAGCCCCCAGTTTGTTATTCATACCAACCAAGCTAGCAAGTGTACGGATTTCTTTTGAATTAATCGTGGATTTATCTGGCTAATAAT
This sequence comes from Galaxias olidus, assembly GCA_026901105.3. Lineage (NCBI taxonomy): Eukaryota > Metazoa > Chordata > Actinopteri > Galaxiiformes > Galaxiidae > Galaxias > Galaxias olidus. The sequence goes on from JAPMUY010008806.1 coordinate 20,105, forward strand.
AAAGCTAACAGGCTAGCCTGCTGAAACTTTAAATATCTGCAGAAAGAATCTTAATATTTGGCAAGAGAGTCCCCCTTTTTGCCCAGTTGTTGTCTATGTATAATATTATTCAATTTAATACTATTTTGATGAAAAATACAAGTAACGTTACTAACTAACGTTACGTTTTTATTTTTTTATAATGTGCTTTCATTGAAACCTTGAAAGACTTCTCATTTGGTTTGAACACCTAACCAGAATGACATATTTTCACTGTCTCTCTCTTTACTTTATTATATTCTCTCCTTACTCTAGATATTCGTCCAATATGAATTTATCAGAAATTTGTGATAACGCCAAGAAGGGTCGGGAATATGCGTTGCTGGGGAACTACGACTCGTCCATGGTGTATTACCAGGGAGTTATCCAGCAGATCCACAAGCACTGCCAGTCCATAAAAGACCCTGCTCTCAAAGTCAAATGGCAACAGGTGAGACATGAAAGCTGTAGTGGAATATAAAGTAATACCATTTCTGTATTGAAAGCCATTGTATCAAAACTGTTTGTACAGCAGGCGCTAACAAGCTGTTCTGAGGTCACTAAATACCCAAGCCTTTTTACAATGTCCTATTGCATTCTTAATATCTTTATAGTCGGTAATAGCTGCATATTTGCAGGTTCACCTGTAAAACATTTTTGTTTGAATACTTTTGAACAGAGAAGGCTTATGGCTGTAAATCAGGGGTCAAAGTTCAAGTTTTACGAGAACTCCTTTGAAAGGGTAATAGACATGTTGTAGGGTTAGGGTCATACATGCCCTACTACACTACTACATTACTACTGTGAGAAAAACACATGCCCACATACACACACGCACACACACCTCAGCACACTGGTGAAGGTCTGATACTCGTCATGGTGATCAGCAGGGCAGACAGCTCAAAGGCCAATGTGAGTTCTCTTTGTGTCAATAAGTAGCTGAAAACCCCAAATGCCTCCAGGCCGTCCAACAGTATCATGTTTTAGTTTAAATCTTCACAGTTACTTAATGGACAACATTCAACTCCCTTGTTACCAAATCAAAGATTTCAAGCTATCGTCTCTGTCAGTGCTGGTTGGGGATGTACAGTAAGCATTCATTCAAATCAATATCTATCCTAGAGAGCTCTGTCCTGGTTTGTTAATATATTCTGTTACCAGGCTAAATCATGTATACTTTTTACAGGATTTCTCTTCGTAGTGCCCTATGCACTTACCCTACCCACTAGTAAGAACACTCTCCCCTTCCTCTCCATCTGCCTGTCAGGTTAAGCAGGAGCTGAGCGAGGAGTACGAGCAGGTGAAAAGCATCGTTGGAACGCTGGAGAGCTTTAAGAGCGACAGGCCGGTGGACTTCCCCGTCCCACAGCCCGCAGAGGGGCCCCGGGACCCGGCGGTGTGGCCCCCACCCACCCCCGCAGAGCACAGGTAACATTACCCAAGGCCCCCACCCACCCCCGCAGAGCACAGGTGACATTACCCCACCCACCCCTGCAGAAATCAGGTAACATTACCTGTGAAGAATATCAGATGAAAGAACTGGAACAACAGGTTCACTTCAGACTCTAGAGTTTTAATTGATACTCATCAAGGAAACACCTACACACACACACACACACACACACACACACACACACACACACACATACACACGTAATCCTGACATCACTCATTTGTTTCCTGGTGCGAGTGAATAGGCTCCAGTACTCTTAAGATCTTTTGGTGTGGGTGTGTTTTTATTTGGAATGAGTGAATGTTGTCTTTTGTTCATAAATATAGTTCATTTGCTAATTAATTTTATGTTTGTGTGTGTGCCTGTGCGTGCCTGTACGTGTGTGTGTGTGTGTGTGTGTGTGTGTGTGTGTGTGTGTGTGTGTGTGTGTGTGTGTGTGTGTGTGTGTGCGCGCGTGCGTGCACAGGGCCCCCGTTGCTCCAGTGAAGCAGCGCCCCAACAGTGGCGTGAAGCCCCAAAGGAGAGACTCCCCCGGGCTCCAGCCCCGAGGAGGAGGAGGAGGAGGAGGGAGAGGAGGGCAGCAGGCCAACCCCAGGGCCGAGAGGCCTGCACACAGGGACGCCCGCGGGGGCAAGGCCAAGGACGACAAGGTCAGCCTGCATGGTGCTCATCCTGCTCTACTTCCAGTTCACGCTCAGTAGGCTCCATTGGCATGCTGTATTGTAATCATTGCCAAAGCAATCAATCATGTCATCTCTATAGGCTCTCTCTCTCTCTCTCTCTCTCTCTCTCTCTCTCTCTCTCTCTCTCTCTCTCTCTCTCTCTCTCTCTCTCTCTCTCTCTCTCAGTTTAGACAGAAATTAGTCCGTCTAAAATGGTCTAATGGATGGTTCATTCAGTCTGTTGTAGGATGGTACGATTCCTTTTCATCGTCAACGCACCCTTTTACAGAACAACGTTGTCGTGTTTTTCTACTCACCATCAACCAGAGGACTTCACACTCACGTTGTTTATAAACTGTGGTCACAGAGAACATCACATGTTTCATATCAGAGGATAGGAGGGACTGGCCATCCAAATCTAGAGTTCTTTTAATAGTTCCACGAAAGCCAATGTGTAAATGAATATTACTGTAAGAACTAGGGTTTCAAATGCCTAGCATAATTAAGGCTGGTCAACACCGGCATTTCCCAGTCTAGTCAATACTGCTACATTAATTATGGAAAGAATAAGCAATGAATGAATTATTCAGCCTTGAGTATTTCTATAGCCTTTTTTTGAAAGTGAGACATCTGTGAAGCATGTATGGCAGCGAGCTCTGGTTTCAGTACGGATGGCCCTTTAGATTTAGTTTGTGATGATGTATAATCCTGTGAGGTCTGATCTGTTTTTGGTCTCCATTTCTCTGTGTCTACTGTGTTTCCTTTATGTCGGTGTGTCAATGCGTCAATGTCTCTGTCTTGTGTGTGTGTGTGTGTGTGTGTGTGCGTGCGTGCGTGCGTGCGTGCGTGCGTGCGTGTGTGTGTCTGTCTTGCCTGTGTGTGTGTGTGTGTGTGTGTGTGTGTGTGTGTGTGTGTGTGTGTGTGTGTGTGTGTGTGTGTGTGTGTGTGTGTGTGTGTGTGTGTGTGTGTGTGTGTGTGTGTCAGAGTAAGAAGGGGGAAGGAGACGGGGGAGGAGAGGGAGAGCTGAGGAAGTTTGACGGCACAGGATATGACAGTGACCTGGTGGACGCCTTGGAGAGAGACATCGTGTCCCGCAACCCAAACGTACACTGGTACGCCACACACACACACACTCTCTCACACACACACACACACACACACACACACACAGACACACACACATATATACACACACACACACACACACACACACACACACACACAGACACACACGTACACACACACATTCATACAGACACATATACACACACACATTCATACAGACACACGCACACACACACACACACATTCAGACAGACACGCACACACACACACACATACACACACGTACACACACACATTCATACAGACACACACATTCATACAGACACACACACACACACGCATACACACACACATTCATACAGACACACACATTCATACAGACACACACACACACACATTCATACAGACACACACACACACACACACACACACATACATTCATACAGACACACTGGTACGCCACACACACACACACACACACACACACATACTTGCCTACAGACACACTGGTACGGTAGACACACAGACGCTCACCTACACAAACACACACACACTTGCCTACACACACACACACACGCCATCACAAACACACACACACTCACCTACACACACTCACCTACATAGACACACACACATGCACACGTACCTACGCAGACACACACTTACCTACCCACACACACACACACACTCACTTACACACACACACACACACACACACGCACGCACGCACGCACGCACGCACGTAATTAGAGATGTTTGTGCATTGCTGCTCTAGCTGTTCTTGCTCTTAATCGCTGATCCCCTGTGTCTCTGTCTCTCTGTGTGTGTGTGTGTGTGTGTGTGTGTGTGTGTGTGTGTGTGTGTCTGCAGGGAGGACATTGCTGATCTGGAGGATGCTAAGAAGCTGCTGAGAGAGGCGGTGGTGTTACCCATGTGGATGCCAGACTTCTTCAAGGGCATTCGACGCCCCTGGAAGGTAACGCACGCACACGCACAGTGTATGTTCACAACATCAACATCTATAATTAAAGAATGCATCCTCAGCTCATGTGTCTTTTCTCAGTACATCACTTCGAGCCTAACCACCAACCAGTGAGCCAATTCTCTCATCGCATTCCCGCCTCTGAACCATTCACGTGAAAGGCTGATTGCCCCCTGGCCCAATCACGGCAATGCTTAAGTTCTGAAAGTGCGATGGGATTCAGTTAAGAGAGGAACCCCTCAGCTTTAAGAATGAATCACAGCTTTTGTATTGTATTGTATTGGTTACAAATGAGGAGTGGGCGGATGGGTCCTAGAGGAGTTAGTTTGCAAGCGTTTGTAAGCGTGCAGGTTGAGCACCATCAGAAAAGCATGTCAACTCACCATGGCAACTGTTCCATATCTGGTGGTGATGGTGGTGGTGATGTATTTTGAAAGAAGCGTTTGAAACCCTGTGGTCCTGTTTGGCTGGCTATCATGCGGCCCTGCCTCCACTAGGGGGTGCTGTAGGACAGCAGCACTCTGGTGGCTGTAGGTGTAATCTAAGTGAGCAGACCCAGGACTGTTCTGCTGCTCTGTCACACTTCACACATCACAATCCACTCCGCTGTTACCGAGGCAACGGGGGGGGAGGGTGTGGAAAGTGAAGGGTGAGGTGTGTGTGTGTGTGTGTCACAGGGCGTGCTGATGGTGGGTCCGCCCGGCACGGTGAAGACC
>JAPMUY010008806.1:30000-37500 GCA_026901105.3 Galaxias olidus
GTGTGTGTGTGTGTGGGTGTGGCCAACTGTGTGTGTGTGTGTGTGTGTGTGTGTGTGTGTGTGTGTGTGTGTGTGTGTGTGTGTGTGTGTGTGTGTGTGTGTGTGTGTGTGTGTGTGTGTGTGTGTGTGTGCCTGCGTGTGTGTGTAACTGCAAGTGTTTCAGCTATCGGAGTTTCAGTATTGGCTGTGTGGCCCACCTCTCTCTCTCTCTCTCTCTCTCTCTCTCTCTCTCGCTCTCTCTCTCTCTCTCCCCCCAATTGACTTGAATTGAATAAAAAGGTCCTAATAAGGTCATACTGACTTCATGTGAGTGTGTTTGTGGACACTACTCTCTCTCACCATGTACCCCCCCTCTCTCTCTTCCTCTCCCTCCCTCCCTACCTCCCTCCCTCCATCCCTCCTTCCCTCAGGGATGCGTCTATGATGGCGATGCGTCGCCGTATTCAGGGCCTGAGTCCGGAGGAGATCCGGGCGCTGCCCAAAGATGAGCTCCAGATGCCCGTCACCATGGACGACTTCACGCAGACGCTCAAGAAGATCTCCAAGTCCGTGTCGGCAGCCGACCTGGAGAAGTACGAGGCCTGGATGAGCGAGTTCGGATCCGTCTAGGAAGACACGCCGATCACAGAGGATGGATCAGTCTAGGGAGAAAGGTGGATCACTGAATTTGGATCAGTCTTGGTGGCTGAGGTTCGATCAGTCTTGTCAGAAACATTGAGCAGAGTGTGGATCGGTCCCTAGGTACAAACATGGATCTACACAATGTGCAAAGCTGGCACTTTTTTATACACTTCCCTACAAAGTCATTAAACTCCCCTTGCTTATGGATGGGGACGGACCGTGATCGCCATGGAGACGCACTGATTTAGCTGCGCTGAGATTGGCTTAAGTACCTGGTCCCCCACCCATCCCCATGCTGTTAAATCCACGGTGTTCAGAGGACCATGACTCCAAAGCAAAGAGAACTTAACTGGAGCTGACGAGGTGGAGTGGGAGGTTTAAAAAAACAAAACACGAATGGACGAATGAATGTGTGTGTAGGAGTGTGTTTACGACCTTAAACGTGTGTGTGTGTGTGTGTGTGTGTGTGTGTGTGTGTGTGTGTGTGTGTGTGTGTGTGTGTGTGTGTGTGAGAGAGAGAGAGAGAGAGAGACGGTGGGAGGGAGGGGCAGAAAGGAGGGCGAGCTTTTTGAATGTTGAGATGCGTCCCAGGCTTCAGAGATACATTCACCGAGGCCTTTTTAAAACCGTGAAACGTGTGGTGTCTCACTCTGTCCCACTGCTTCTGCTACGGAACATGCAACACACACGCACGCAACCCACAGAGACACACTCAGTCGCAACACACACACACACACACACACACACACACAAACACAGTACATTGTTTTGCAACTGAGTGACGAATCATCAAGTTACCGTAGAGCTTTTATGGTAGTTTCTAAAGAAGCAGCACAGCCTGTCATCAGGGAGATACCACTCGTACGTACGCTGAGTGACGAATCATTAAGTTACCGTAGAGCTTTTATGGAAGGAAGCAGCACAGCCAGTCAGCAGGGAGAGATACCGCCTCTCGTACACACACAGAGCATCACCTTTGACCTAACGACTGGGTTTCTGGGTTTTGTCTCAAGAACAGTTTCCATGGTTAAAACGTGCTGTCTTTCCTGTCTTTTTTTATTTTTTTTATGTTCTTTCTTTTGCATTCCATGTTATCAAAACATGTTTATTTAATTAATATGTAAGTGTCTTTATGAATGTAAAAAAAAAAAGAAACATTGCACTCACTCATACATTCTCATAGTTTTGTTTGTTTTGCTTTTCTTAACACTGTAGCTTTTGAAGTGTGGAGAGTTGTCGATGTGACAGAATTAGTTTTTCTCATGTCGGACAAATTTGAAAACTAGTTTAATACAAAGGGTTAACTTGTAAAATAAAGGAGCTGCCATAAAATGTACTGCCAGCATGTCTGTTTACTGCGGTTTGTTCAGGTTTAAAACTACAGTCTCTCCCTCTTGTTTGTAGGTAGAGGAGAAAGAATGTGTAAATAACACTGATTAATTGTGGTCTTTGTAGTTTTTTCATGTGTCATTGATAATAATGATGGATGCCAATATGTAATAGTAAAGTTTTATTATGAGCTATACCTAGTACTTTTCTCTACTTTATTATTTACTGTTTAAGGAATAGACGAAGGAGCAAGAGAGGAGAGAGAGACCAAGAGAATGGGAAATGAACTAAGCTGTTCAAAGTCCTTGTTCTGATCTGGGATCAATAGCTCTGTAAGCTACCCTCTTCATTGAAACCTCCAGGCTGTCAATACTGGATGAATGTTACGTGTGTCTGTGTGTGGGTCTGCGTTTGGAAGACTGTGTGTGTGTGTGTGTGTGTGTGTGTGTGGGTCTCAAATTGGTTGGAGTGTGTGTGTACGGAATACAAATATACTGCAAATCATAAAGGACATGACTTCAAATACTCCTGCTATATAGAATACAATTTAAAAAAGTGATTTTTAGTCCACAGGGTCAAAACACCAGCAAGTAGAAAGTGAGTGAGAGAGTGAGAATCGGGTGAGCGTGAACAAAGATGCTTCTACGCCTCCTCTACCCTCCTTCCACATGGCTGCTCATTGGAAAGATGGAACAGAGGAGAGACAGGCAGGAGAGGCAGGGACGGAGGAGAGCAAGGGTGATTACGGAAAGTTATTGAGAAAAAGAGATAGTAGAAAAAAGATGGGAGTATGGATAGAGGGAGCTGCTAGAGGTAAAGAAAAATAGAAGAGCTGAGACAATAAAGAGAAAGGAAGAGATAAATAGATGGATAAAGAGAGGGAAAGAGGAAAAATTTGAAATAGATTTAATCACAGATTCTTCACAGATGTAGGTTATGGCATAACATATTATGACATCATGTTCTGTGCATTTGAAATTTATTAATTGTTTCTCTCACATATTTTTGCTTACATTGTTGGCCTATGTATTGGCTGTCTCCGCTGTTTTAACCCAAATAAAAAATATGTATTTTAAGTACACAAATGTAGTCGAGCTGTCAGTGGTGATGAAAACAATATACATTTAAGTTAACTTCAACAATAATGCAATTATAACCAACAATAACAAAATAAATATACAATATGTCCATAAATGTAACAGATAAATATGAAAGAATACGTGTATATCAGATTTTGTTGCAAGCCAGACGCTCTTCTTGGTATTGACATTTTAACAGTTGATGAGTCAGTCTTTGCAGTCACGTGCTTGAGAGGGTTCAGCGCCACAGAGGCCAGCCTGTTGAGAGTTCGTTTTAGCGCCTATACCCCCACTAAAGTTAGTTAGCCCGGTATTAGCTAAGAATCAGTGCTAATTTACAGACAGTATGTGTATGTAGAAATTATCATTCGTTTTGCTTTATCAAACGTTGTCAGTCCAATATTAGGTAAGATGCAATGGCACAGATGGTTCATTTATGGCAGTTTGTGTGTTGCTTGTAAAATGACCATTAGCCTAGCTTATCTAAACCTAGCTTAGTTTTTAGGGTTAGCTATGATTCAGCACGACAGAACTCTCAATCATGCTATTTTTGTGTGTAAGATTAGCATTTATTTAGCTGAAGTAAATCTAGTTAGGCCAGGTTTACCCAACAGTCTGCACCAGGGGCGTAGGAGCGGTTTTGAATCTGGGGGGGACAGTGAACCATTGGCCGGTCATTCATGTCATGTGTATAATATTAGCATTAGCATCATATTAGCTTTGGTTGAATTCTTTCACCTCTGGATGCACCTTGATCATAGTTAGGATTAATTCTAACGTTCAGATCAATGGAGATGAATGGAGTACCATGAGCGACTATAGTCATGTGGTTGAAAATCCAGCCCCATATAAACCTCCCATTCATGGTAGCGAGTGTTAGCATTAAGCCAGTTACCAAACCTACTTAGCCTAGTTAAATGCATCCACATCAGCAGCTTGCCTAGGCCACAAAAAAAAACAACCGAGAGAATTAAGCGAGATGTTCTGTGATCCCCCTCCTGTGGCTGCGAGCGCTGCACCGTAATTGAATCAGCTCACAGTAAACAGTGGAGTGTACTCTGCGCCCAACCCCTTAACGATGTGTGTATGTGAGTGTTTGTGTTTGTGTGTGCAATACAATGGTGGATACCGGCTCTAAATCCGTTCTGAATTTTAGTCCAAACAGCACCAATGTAGTGTGGTGATTAAAAAACAACACCTAAGTTCACTAGCTAAGGGGGAGTGTTCAGAGCCTCTGTTTGTTTGGTCCTTAGCTCAGATATCAGATATCAGTAATGGGTCGCTGTCCCGGGCTGAGAAAAAAGGGCGAGCCTTATTCAGAATATCTACTGCGGCTAGGTCATTCAAAAGGGCCCTTAGGATAACAAAAATCATTGCGTCGTCAAAGCAAGAGGCTGAGTTTCAAACAAAACACCGCACTTGATATGAAAGTTTGCTTTTGCCTGCTGTGGAAAAACAAAGTGTCTCAGTGGCTGGTTTTCGAGCTATCACTTGACCTGTTGACCACTGGACCCTCTATTCCCGCTCAAAGTAATGTCTCTTTAGCCAACAAGATAGCCACGCAACAGCACTGTTGCTTAGTGACGCCAGGCAGCTGACATGACAGCCAGGGAAGGCAAGTGTCGCTTCGGAATGTTGTCAAAATGGCAGTTGGAAAGATGAGTTTTCACTGAGTCAACACTGTTTCGCTCAGAGCAAGGTCGTAGTCGAGTGCAAAGCAACCTGGGACTTATGTAGCACATATAGAGTCCATCTGTTGTGTGTCTGATAAATCCATGTTATGACCATTGTCACAAACATTGTTGACCTTGCTCACTGTGCCATTTCATTGTAGTACTTCACTGTTCACCCACTCATTGGCAAATTTTTTATTTTAAAGGTGGGGGGGACACAGCTAGTTTCTCAAGTTTATTTATATGTAAAGTTATACTGCCATCTGAAAAAGTGGGGCACATGTCCCCCCCCCCCTAAATTATGCCCCTGCACCCCCTGCCTGAGATTTAAAAAGAGAATACTATCCCTTTGACCTCTGTTCAGGTATGTAGCTGTTCCATCGATGTTTGACCTCTGTTCAGGTGTGTAGCTGTTCCTTTATTGTTAGGCTGGCTGCCTGGGTGATGGGGTTAGACGGGGGTTTGATTCCCCAGTGACACTGAACTTCCCAGCACACAGAGTTTCTGAAGGAAAACAATTTAGCTCAGGAATTTCAGACGTCACGCCTTAATCATGGACTTCCTCATCAAATCAGAAGCTTCCTGCTTCTATTCTACTGTGTGTGTGTGTGCGAGAGAGAGTTGAATTCAAGTGTGTGTGTGTGTGTGTGTGTGTGTGTGTGTGTGTGTGTGTGTGTGTGTGTGTTTCTAATTTGACATGGAGCCAATGAAATTCAGCTGATGGAAAGTATAGCAGGATATTAGGCGCCGCTGATGGGGCAAGACGAGAGACACACACACACACGTACACACATACACACACGCACGCACATATACACGAACACACATACACACATGTATGCATGCAAAGAGTACATTTGCAAACAGGCAAACACAGAGGCTATACAGTTCTATTATAATAGGTTGAATTGTCATCTGTTTTATTATAATAAACTCGATTGTATTCAGTTCTATTGTATTAAATTATATTGTATTCAATGCTATTGTAATCAGTTCTATCATATTTAGTTCCATTCTATTCAGTTCTATTCTATTGTGTTCCAGCGCTCTAGTAGACTATGTTCTACGGAGTGAGAGACGATGAGAGACATTATTCAAATTAGTCGCTTAATAAAGTCAGTTAACATTCCAGAATACATGTTTGATGGTTGTAATGATGTTTGAACTTTATCTCTGCCAAATTAAAAGCTCTTATTTTTAGTTGTATTTTAACGTATCGTATCAACCGTGTGTAATCATAGAGGACATTTATCCCTTAATGATTTTCTCTAGAACCCGTGGTAAAATCAGTTAACCACTAATGTTCAAAAACAAGATGATGATCACCTGTGGGCAAACAAAGAGCTGATGTCGTCATAGCTACTATAGGCCACTCCCACCACAATGACGAGTCGTGGGAATGGAGGGAAGAGGGTGCGGAGAGATATGCAGATAAAGAGAGAGAGAGGGGTGTGAAAGCGATAGCAGGTATGGAAGAGAGATACATATTGAAGGAGACAATGGGAGGAAGAAGGAAAAACAGAATGAGAGAAGAAGGGAAACAGAGAGAAAGGGAGGGATAGAGGGAGTCTAAGAGAGAGAGAAAGAGAGCTAGGTAGAAAAGCAGAGAAAGGGAGAAGTTTAAAAAGAGGGAGGCAGAGAGAAAATAGGAAAGCAGAGACAGAGAACGAGGTAGGTAAGATGTTATGAAAGCAGAGAGACAGAATGAGGTAGGTAAGGGTTATTAAAACAGAGACAGAGAATGAGGTAGGTAAAATGTTATAAAAGCATAGAGAGAATTAGGTAGGTAAGATGGAGTCTAGTTATTAAAACAGAGAAAATGAGGTAGGTACGATGTTGTGAAAGCAGAGACAGAGAATGAGGTATGTATGATGGGATGGGGTTATGAAAGCATAGAGACAGACAATGAGGTATTATTGACGGGTTATTAAATGAGGCGTTATTAAAACAGACAGAGAATGAGGTAGGGGGTGGGTATGTAGGGTTATTAAAACAGAGAGAATGAGGTAGGTAAGATGGAGTCTGGTTATTAAAACAGAGAATGAGGTAGGTAAGATGGGGTTTGGTTATTAAAACAGAGAGAATGAGGTAGGTAAGATGGAGTCTGGTTATTAAAACAGAGAGAGAATGAGGTAGAGGGATGGGTATGTAGGGTTATAAAGCTTAGAGACAGAGAATGAGGTAGGTAAGATGGGGTGGGGTTATTAAAACAGAGACAGAGAATGAGGTAGGTAAGATGGAGTCTGGTTATTAAAACAGAGAAAACAAGGTAAGATGGAGTCTGGTTATTAAAACAGAGACAGAGAATGAGGTAGGTAAGATGGGGTGGGGTTATTGAAGCAGAGAATGAGAATGAGGTAGGCACGATGGGGTAGAAAGCGTTGGTTTGTGCTGACTCAGGTTTACTGAGGGCCGGTCCCGTCTGTGGTCTGCTTCAACAACACAGCTGGCAATCCCACACCCTGACAAAACACTGCTCCCTCTGTGACGAGGTGTGTGTGCGCGTGTCTGTGTGTGTGTGTTTTACAAAATGTCCTAAAGCTTTCTATGCCCACATTTGTATATATTTCCAGTAAAAACGATGACATTCAATGGTGTGTGTGTGTGTGTGTGTGTGTGTGTGTGTGTGTGTGTGTGTGTGTGTGTGTGTGTGTTTGTTAACAGCACCGCCTGTCTGTGTTTGTGTGAAGACGCCAGGGACTCCAATTACAATAACAATGGAAACTCTGACTACATCACTTCCTGTAGCAGGTAAGCAGGCACTCACCGTCACATACACACATACACACACACTCACA
>JAPMUY010008806.1:45000-47500 GCA_026901105.3 Galaxias olidus
CACACGCACACACACTCACACACACTCACACACACAGAGAGGAACACATGCAGGAACATACTCAGGAACACACGTTAAAACGCACACACAGGAAAACATATCTGCATAAACACGCACTCACGCGCTTGGACGCATACGGTTTATAAAGAAAAACATTAACCCCTCAACATGCCTACACCAGAGTCAGGTTACTCATCGCAACCAAATATAATACATCTGTACAGTTCAGCAATTAATAGTTTGTGTTTGATTCTGAATATAATAGCCATCTTATTACGCTGCTTAAAACTTAATAGACCTATAGGCTATAATTAAACATTAGACTGGTATAATCATTTTGTGAAGAGGAGGTCAATTTATGATTAGCTAAGCCCCCTTGCTCTTTGAACAGAGGCTTGTGTGTGTGTGTGCGCGTCCAAGTTTGAGAATGTGTGGGTGTGAGAACCAGAGAGTGTTTGAGAGCGCGTGAGTGCGTGTGTCGTATGTTTATACGCGCGCGGACAGTGTGCATTCATACGAGAGAGAAGCACCCCCCCCCCCTCTCTCTCTCCCTCTCTCCGGAGGCGTACGCAGTCATTTCCCTACCGAGCCCCACCGTGCCGTTTCATCTCTCTCTCTCTTGCTCTCTCTCTAACTCGGGAACGGTCTCCCCCACTCGTTCAGTTCAGCGCGTTTCCCCTGTGTGAACTGCCGCCATGTTCTGAAGGCAAGATAATGACAGTTGGATTGGTCGAAGAAAGACAGGGACACAATCTGTGACAAGACCGACGATTTATCTTCGTGCTTTACAGAATATGACCGTCAGAATTTACCGCGACTGACCGAAAGGTTTACCCGCGGAACTTATTTGCGTTTTATCCGAGAAGAATAGCCTAACCTTGCGGATTTACAAAGAGGTCCTTGTCCGGATGTGCCAGCGATATTCGGTTTTCCTATGGCGTAGGCACCTTTTCTAAGACAGATATTATTTCATATTTGGGGGGTCGGAGGTGGCCCTCCGAACGAACTATTATAACCTATCTTTATTATTTTTTACAAGGCGGATTTGAACGGAAACAAACGACGGAATGTTTGTACATTTGAAGGAAACATTCTAACACTCGAATTGCCTACCTCGATATAAGGAAATAGTCTGCCAAACCAACGATAATAATTTATCTTTGTGTTGTCAGTAGGCTGAAATAGAAAAATTTTCAATAACACTATAGCGCACAAAAAGGGAAGTATTTTTTTTTCTTTTTCGCTTGGAATCCCTTTGAGGATATAGTGCTACCTTCACAGAATGACGGGCAGTACCCCGACAGACATGGTAAGGATATCTTAGCCGTGTATTAGATGAAAATGCCATTACACAATACATAGGCCTATAGGTCATTATAATATACATTATTGTGGAACTATTTTGTAGTCCATTGCTCTGCCATGTCCCAATACTGGCCAATACTTCCATGTTATAGTATAAAAATTATGCCCTTATAATAGGCCTACAACTGCTATATCTGACAGTGGTGTAAGCTACTCCAATTGGCCTTACAGGCTGACTAATGCCAGGTGAGCAGAGTGAAACACAGAAGCAGCTTGTAACATCTCGACCTGTGACGGAAGGCATAATGTTGTCACATCTTCTGGTGAATTCGACCGCTGCCTGGCATGGCACACTTATGTCACAGCAACCCCTGGGCTAAAACGTTGATGCAAGCTGTTTCTGACGATACTATCCCTCTGGTCGTGTGTGTGTGTGTGTGTGTGTGTGTGTGTGTGTGTGTGTGTGTGTGTGTGTGTGTGTGTGTGTGTGTGTGTGCGTCTGTAACGATGTTATTCATATTTCCATTTAAAGATGAGGTGCTCCCAGCCCATCTTCTAGGAGTAATGGGAGCAGGTCGCCAGTGTCTCTGATCACAATGTCCGGAGTAGCTCAGGGGCTGAGTTTTAATGACAGTGTAGCAGATCTCTCTGGATGAGAATATGAGATGTTACTTCTCCTCTACGTTTTTCACGGACCACGGGGCTGTGGTGATCGCTCACTAATCCCTAAAGTAAACCACACAGGGCAAGCTAACCGTGTGTGTGTGTGTGTGTGTGTGTGTGTGCGTGTGTGTGTGTGTGTGTGTGTGCGCGCGCGCGTGCGTGTGTTTGTTTGTTTTTGTGTGTCTGTCTACGTGTGTGTGTGTGTGTGTGTGTGTGTGTATTAGTCAGCACGCAGGCCTGTCTGTCTGTTAACCCAGCCTGTCTTTCAGCCTGACTGTGTGTACATACTGTCTACTCGTCAGTCAGCTAGTCAGTCAGTCGGACAGCCAGTCAGTCAGACAGACAGACAGACAGTCAGTCAGCCTGTGTCTGTAGTTCTTGATCTGCCATGGTCAGGGTAAAGGTAGAGTTAGATAATCTCTCTGCGGAGGTTCCTGAGCCTCCTCTGTGTTTGCGGGCTTAAAGGGATTAGGAATATCATTTTACTTTATTTCATGGTCCCCCCCTCATCAAATTCCATCACATCTCTGTT
>JAPMUY010008806.1:62500-65000 GCA_026901105.3 Galaxias olidus
AGGGTTGAAAGATAGATCGGGATGACGAGACGGAAATAAAAAACGTCAGTGTCGATTTATTGTGAATTGGAGAAAGCATAAGGGGTTAATTTGTAATGTGTTGTTAACTTTGGAACACACAGTGTTACTTTATTATGCCAACGTTTTGTTGCCTTACATGCTAGTTTGGATCATGATCTTTCTAATGAGTCATTGTGTAGTTCACAGTTTGTTTTGGGTGTGAGTTCCAGTTCCATTCTTACATAACCTTCCCTCACGGCTCTGAACATCTGCTTCTAAAAAGGCTTACCGCAGGTTTGGGTAGAGCGTTGGATCCTCTCCAGAGCTATAAAACAGTTAGCCGATAAGTGTTGGTAACTATTTACCGAGTGTGTGTGTGTGTGTGTGTGTGTCAACAAAGTGTCGTGACCGTGAATCAGAGAGGTATGAAAATCACTGTGTCATTGCTGGCGTTTGGGGTTAATGATGGAGCCAGCTCAGTTCAAGGTCCTGCTTGTAAAGATAAGCTCCGGTATACAGTACTGCGCAAACCTTTTAGGCAGGTGTGAAGTCTTTAAAGTTAGAAAACCAATATATAACAATATAAATGTTAATTGTTTATTTTCTTTTTAATCAATTAATTAAATACAAAGTGAGGAAAAAGCAAAGCTGCACAAATCAACATTTGGTGTGACCACCCTTCGCCTTGGAAACAGCATCCCCTGCCTCAAACGTATGCACAGCACTGTACATTTTTGTTCATGTATTATGACTTTTCACATGCTCTCTGATCGGCCTTTTACCGTGGAGATTCATTGATTTATGGATCTGATTTTATTTTTAGTGAGGTGACATTATGGAGCTGTGACATTCCGTGTCCAAAGGTGACAGTTCACTGCTTCTATTATGGGATGTTGTTCTTGTTGAGGGGGTTAGGGCCTTAACCCCAGCTTAGTTACGTCGTTGTTATCGCCGCGGCGACGAGTCACGTGACCTCTGCTGTAAATAGCATCGGGGCTGGATTCTGCTCTTTCCTAGGGCAAGGGTGAAAAGAGCAAAGGTCAGGAGTGGCCATAGGCAACAGCTGATGTCATCACAACGTCGGAGCAACAAACAACCATTTATAAACCTATTATACACACACACACACACACACACACACACACACACACACACACACACACACACACACACACACACACACACCAAAGGTTATATACCAAACTGGCCTTACCAGCTTAGTAGAAAGCCAACTACACACTATGACACTTATAAATCTTTATTTTAAAGAAATGTCTTTGTCATTGAACGTGCTTACCCAATACTAGACAGTACATTCTATAAATGCAGTATATGAACGCATACATACACAAAACCATCAAACGTTTTATTTTTATGCACAATACATATTTGCGTTACATACCCACAAACACACACACACACACACACACACACACACACACACACACACACACACACACACACACACACACACACACGCGCATGTGAACACACCCAGAACCACAAAGACACAATTGTCTGTGGACGTGCTAGGCTTATACAGTGGTGAAATCCTGCCCAGGGCGTTGTTACATTGGTCTCTCATCAACAAGACACCAGGTTACATAAGCATGTGCACGCTCACCGTGTGTGTGTGTATGTGTTTGTTTGTGTGACTGTGTGTGTTTGTTTGTGTGACTGTGTATGTTTGTTTGTGTGACTGTGTGTGTTTTTTTGTGTGACTGTGTGTGTTTGTTTGTGTGACTGTGTGTGTTTGTTTGTGTGACTGTGTGTGTTTGTTTGTGTGACTGTGTGTGTTTGTTTGTGTGACTGTGTGTGTTTGTTTGTGTGACTGTGCGTGTTTGTTTGCTTGATTGTGTGTGTTTGTTTGCTTGATTGTGTGTTTGCTTGTTTGCTTTCTTGATTGGGTGTGTGTTTGTTTTGTTTTCGTTGGTGTGTATTCATGTGTGTATGTTTTTTTATTTATTGTTTGTGTGTGTGTGTGTGTGTGTGTGTGTGTGTGTGTGTGTGTGTGTGTGTGTGTGTGTGTGTGTGTGTGTGTGTGTTGGTTTTCCCACTGCGGCGATCCCAGACTGTCACTCTTTAAGCCGGAGTAGACAGACCATGTCCTGAACTACTATTACCACCCTCTACCCCCCCCTTTCTCTCTATGTCTCTCTCTCTACCCCCCCCCTCTCTCTCTATGTCTCCCTCTCTACCCCCCCTCTCTCTATGTCTCTCTCTCCCCCCCTCTCTCTGTCTCTCTCTACCCCCCTCTCTCTCTCTCTCTCCCCCTCTCTCTCTCTCTCTCTCTCTCTCTCTCTCTACCCCCCCTCTCTCTCTCCCCTCTCTCTCTCTCTCTCTCTACCCCCCCCTCTCTCTCTGTCTCTCCTACCCCCTCTCTCTCTGTCTCTCTCTCTCTCTCTCTCTCTCTCTCTCTCTCTACCTCTCTCTCTCTCTCTCTCTCTCTCTCTCTCTCTCTCTCTCTCTCTGTCTCTCTATGTCTCTCTCTCTCTCTCTC
>JAPMUY010008806.1:70000-73238 GCA_026901105.3 Galaxias olidus
AGTGGGTTATGTAATCACACAGTTACTAGGAGTTCTGTTTGTGTGGCTTTATGAGCGTGTGTGTGTGTGTGTGTGTGTGTGTGTGTGTACACATACATACTTTTTTCCCTCTGTCTTCCTGTGAGTGTGTGATATTCTGTCATGACATGCCTTTTAAACACAACAGTGCTCTAAAAAAAGAATTGGTCTCCGTCGGTAACCATTGTATGAATGAATGAATAAATAAATAATAATAATGTTGGAATGGTGGATTTGGCTCCTTGAACAAAGTATGTAACTATCTCTCTCTGTCTCTCTCTCTGTGTGTGTGCCTGTGTCTCTCTGCCAGCTCTCAAACTTCCCTTAGGGAAGACCACAGTGATGCATCTCGTTGCCAGAGAGACGTTGCCTGAGCCAAATTCCCAAGGTAACGGGGAGGACTAAGTGTCTCCTCCTCCTTTCCTCCTTCAACCCCCCCCCCCCCCCACTCCCTCTCTCTCTCTCTCTTTCTCTGTCTCTCTCTCTCTTTCTCAATTCAATTCAATTTAATGAGCTTTATTGGCATGAAAAGACAAATGCCTATATTGCCAAAGCAAACATAGATGAACATATAATGTGACATAACAGTATAACAAATACATCTCTCTCTCTGTGTTTTTTCTCTCTCTCTCTCTCTCTCTCTCTCTCTCTCTCTCTCTCTCTCTCTCTCTCTCTCTCTCTCTCTCTCTCTCTCTCTCTCTCTCTCAATTCAATTTCAATCTCAATTTAATGAGCTTTATTGGCATGAAAAGACAAATGCTTATATTGCCAAAGCAAACATACTGTAGATGAACATATAATGTGACATAACAGTATAACAAATACAATAGTAATATAACAGTATAACAAATACAATAGTGATAAAGAGGTTCATTATTAAATATTCTCTCTTTCTCTCTCTCTCTCTCGATCTCACTCTCTCGTTCCCTCTGTCTTGTTTTTAACAGGCCATTTCTCTTTCTCTCTTTCTTTTTCTCTCTCTCTCTCTCTCTCTCTCTCTCTCTCTCTCACACACACACACACACACACACACACACACACACACACACACACACACACACACACACACACACACACACACACACACACACTCTAGTCACCGTAGCTCTGTTCCTAATGACTGCGATAGCTTAGAACTGGCTCAACTAACAGAAGAACAAAATGAAATGTTAATTTAGTTCCTTCATTAAATAAATAATGAAATACCAAATGTTGTTATTTAAACTTACGTATTTACATAGTTCTATGTTTTGCAAATGGTGTCCTGTGCCGTGCTCTGTTTGCACAAAACATGATCAAGTTTGTACATAGTAATATTCATGTTTAACTAATATAATCATATTTAAATGATATTCATATTCTTCTCATGCGTAGCTTTTGCTGCTGTGAATATTCCCAGGATGGCCCTGGTCATGTGTCTTGTTAAGCTGGAGAGGTTTCTACAGTCATTTTGATTAGATAATTTGCCTGTGGAATTAATCCACAGATTACGCTGGGTTGTTCTAACGGTCAGTGTGTGTGTGTGTGTGTGTGTGTGTGTGTGTGTGTGTGTGTGTGTGTGTGTGTTTCCAGGTCAGAGAAACAGAGAGAAGACTGGAGAAAGCAACTGCTGTGTCATCCTGTAAAACCTCCAAACCTCCAAACCTCCTCCTCCTCCTTCTCCTCTTCTTCTTCCTCGACATCCTCCTCCTCCTCGTCCCAGACCAGTTCAATCTGTTGTGCTGACACACACAAAAAACCCGCAGACACTCACAAACACACACACACGCGCACACACACACACACACACACACACACACACACACACACACACACACACACACACACACACACACACACACACACACACACCACAGAGGGGGTTGGGACTATCGGAATATGAATTGAGTGATTAATGTGATAGACGTTAATTTGGTTCATCATCAGAGCGTGGTTCATGGAGAACAGTTTGAAATGTTTTGTCCCTAGCAGGCTACGCAAATATTCAAGCCTTAGCGCAACTCAAACACTTCACCTACACATCTTGAGGTGTTGGTCACAGGTCGCCATGGCAACGCAGCGCCCATGCCTGTGTGTGTGTGTGTGTGCGCACGCGTGATTGTCTCTGACAGAAAGTTGTTTTTTCCAATTTCTTAATAAAGCCGCCCTCACCTTTTACTTCTGCTGCCACCTCGTACACACACACACACACACACACACACACACGCACGCACACACACACACACGCATGCACACACAGTCACCCTGCACTTACTCTACACACACACACACACACACACGCCCATGACCTGCCAGTATGACCATATGTGCTTGTGTCATCTTCCTTAGTACTGCAGATAAAGCAATGTCTCGTGCCTGATCAGATAACTCAAACTAGGACACACACACAGTCACACACACACACACACACACACACACTGTCGCTCTCTGTCTTTCTGTGTCCTTGTCCTCTGTATGGGTGCTTTAAAGTACAGAGTACAGGGGAGTTGTGATGTTGACTGTACATAGTAGGACTGAGGAATCCTCCGTCAGATACGAACATTTAACAGACAAACACGCAAAACAAACACGAAACAAACACACAAGATAAACTTCTAAACACGCAACGCGACAATCTCTCCGTCGTGGTTGTGGTCATCACCTATATCCCTTTTTACTTTGGTGGCTTTGTTTCGGAACAGTCTTGACCAATCAGATGGACCCCCCCTTCTCTACCCCCCTTCTCTCTCTCCTTCCCCCTTCCCCACTCCTGCCCCCCCCCCCCCCCCCCCTCCGGTCCCCAATAAGGGGAGGGAGGACCACAATGGATGACTCTCCCCTTTATTTCAACCCAGTGTTGTGATGGAACTCACTGAGGCTTGCAGCAGTCCAAGCAGGGAATTTAATCTAGAATGAAGTGTTCTTTGACTATTTTTTATTCTTTTTTTTTTTTAAGGATTTGTATTATTTTTTAACCTCGTAAAAAGCCAGGTTTACTTCTCCCCATCCCTGTCTTCTCTGCTTTAAAGAAAAATTAATTTTGCACACCACTGAAGCATTTGCCCCCCCCCCCCCCCCCCATTGAAGAAAAACAAAAAAAACAAAAAAAAAACCTGTTATACAAAAAAAAAAGATTATTATTTCGTTTTATATTTTTACAATGGGAATAATATTCCGAAAGTAAGGTTAACATTGTGTAGAATATATTTAATATGAATCTTATATAGCTGATCATGACTAT
>JAPMUY010008809.1:0-35000 GCA_026901105.3 Galaxias olidus
TGTTGCCCCTCCAGTGCACCTGTTGTTAATTTCATTAACACCAAAGCAGCTGAAACTGATTAACAACCCCCTCTGCTACTTAACTGACCAGATCAATATCCCAGAAGTTTAAGTGACTTGATTACTCTGATTAAAAAGTGTTCCTTTCATTTTTTTTGAGCAGTGGTATATATAACAGGATGCGACATACACTGTATACTATATAACAGGCAGTGATATACATTGTATCATGTATATAACAGTAAGTGACATACAGTACACTTTATACTGTATATAACAGGAAGTGACATACATTGCACACTGTATATAATCTCTGAGTTTGTATTTACCTGTGTGTATAATCTAGGATATACACACACACACCCACACACACACACACGCTACAAAACTCAGTCTGAAGCCTCAGAACTCGCACGCAGCAAATTCACAGGGCGGCAATTAAAACAACAAGACAGCTAAATCTATCCCAATGATGATCCTTAATATGATTCCCCATTTCTCCCCTCCCTCCCCCTTTCCCTCCCTTCCTCAATCTCTTCCTCCTTCCCTCCTCCCTCCCTCCCTCTCTGCTCATCCTTTTCTCCTCAGATACAGAAGGGGGTAAAAATGGGAGCTTAATAGCAATTTCCGGACACACCCCCCCCCCCCCCTCCCCCCCTTCTCTCTCTCTCCGTATCAACAATCATGTCATGGAGATGGATGGATGGGCTCACAGCCGCTGCACTGAGGGTGTGTGTGTGTGTGTGTGTGTGTGTGTGTGTCAGGGCGGGGGGGTTAGGATGTGTCTTCGTTTCTGTGTGATTGTCTGCGTTGTATTGGTTGTTTCTGTGTATGAATGTGATTGTATGTTGATGTGTGTACGTGTATGTCTGTGTCTGTATGTGTGTCTGTGTGTGTGTGTGTGTGTGTGTGTGTGTACATACTGTATATTTATGCGTGTGTGTGTGTGTATATATTTGCGTGTGTGTGTGTGTGTGTCTGTGTGCGTGCGTGCGTGTGTGTGTGTGTGTGTGTTAGATAGATGATGAGGCCCAAAGGACGAGCTGAGGGCTCAGATGGTTTCTGGGAACTGATCCCTCCCGCCTCTCCTCTCCTCTTTCTCCTCCCACCCTCCTCTCCTCTGTCGCCTCCCTTCCTCTCTCCCTCCCTCCCTCCTCTCGTCTTTCTCCACCCTCACTCCAGACAAAATGGCATACTGGTCCAACAACCGCACCCGCCCCCCCACTCACTCTCTCACTCACTATCTGTCTCTATGTCGCTCTGCCATCAACTATACCTCTCTCTCTCTCTCACTCTGTCTCTGTGTGTCTCTGTCTCTGTCTTTGTCTCTCTGTGTGTCTCTGTCTCTGTCTACACATACACATACCCTACAACACGCATACCCTACAACACGCACACACACACACACACACACTTTTAAACACATCCTACGGATATACACACAAACACATCGCAGGCAAAAACCTTTCACTTCAAAAGCAGGTCCTACCTCAAACAGATTTCACATTTTCCAATTAATCCACTCGTCTTTTCAAAGGCGGGGCTGTCTAGCAGATCAAGGAGATGACATTTTGTCGGCAGTGTTTTTCATGACCATGGGAGTGACTTCCTCCCTCCTCACCTTCAACTAAAGGCTAGTCACATGAAAAAAAAAACTAAAAAATGCTTTTCAACACGCTTTCCTTTCAAATCAATTTGATTACCAAGGTCTCTTCCTCCACACCTCCCCCTCTATCCCCTCCCCTCTGTGTGGTCACAAAGAATGAGAAAATAAGAAAAAGGCAAAGACATCAAAAATCACCACACCAAGCCATACACAAGGTTCGGTAAAGCAGTAGACTATTTGGAGTTGTGGTAAAAATTTTTATTAAAATACTATACTGGCGGAGCAACACAGCATTGAGAGAACACAGCTGGCAAGCTACAGGAAACTGTGTAAAGAGAGAGAGGGAAAAGGGGTGAGAGAGAGAAAGAGAGAGAGAGAGGAAGAAGGAGAGAGAGAGGGGGGGGGGCTGTAGAGGGAAAAAGCAGCTATTGAGACCAGGCCAAAAAATTAAATCAATTAAACCTGGAGTTGTTTTAGTAATTCTTGTTCTGATTGAATCTTCTACAAATCTCAGCTCTCAGTACAGCCTGAATTGTTACTTGAAAAATAAATAAATAATTTTGCACTGTCTGTTGTTTGATTCCCAATTGAAATGGATTCAGGTCTTTCCCAATTACTTCAGGTGTTTGTTAGCTGTTGGATAGCTGTTTGTTAGTGTTTATTAGCTGTTGGTTAGTGTTGGTTAGCTGTTTTTTAGTGTTGTTTAGCTGTTTTTTAGTGTTGTTAGCTGTTTTTTAGTGTTGCTTAGCTGTTGGTTAGCTGTTTGTTAATGTTGGTTAGCTGTTTGTTAGTGTTGGTTAGCTGTTGGTTAGCTGATTGTTAGTGTTGGATAACTGTTTATTCATCCTTCTCCTCCCCCTTTCCCTGCCTCTCCATCACCCACCCTCCTCCATCCTCCTCCTCCTCCCTGCTTTTCCATCACCCTTCCTCCTCCTCTCCCTGCCTCTCCATCACCCTCCCTCCCTCCATCCTCCTCCTCCTCTCCATCACCCTTCCTCCATCCTCCTCCTCCTCCTCCGCTCCGTGCCTTTCCATCACCCTCCTCCTCCTGCTCCCCCTTACCCTGCCTCTCCGTCACCCTCCTCCCTCGGCTGATGGATGGCGTCGTGAGCAGGCACACTATTAATACGGCCTTAATGCCCGGGTAAATAAATAAGAGGCCCGGCCCAAATGAAACCTCTCAGCCCTGGTGCAATTACATCGGCACTTCCAGTTAACCCTCCGGCAATTAACAGCCCGTCAGTCCAGACTGATGAATGGCTGTGCGTGTGTGTGCGTGCGTGTGTGCGTGTGCGCGTGTGTCGGTGTACTTACGTGTGTGTGTGTGTTTATTTGTGCCCATAAGGTCCTTTTAATACCCAGCCGCTTAATCCAACTCAATAGACTTAATTAAGCTGCGGAGAGAACGCTTGTGTGCATGCCGAGTTCCACCAGCGCGGAGTCGACCAATGAAAAGTGGTCTCTTTACGAGGTCAAAAGGTGACCGAGGTCAGCGAGGTTAAGAGGTGGTCGGCCAGGTAAAGGTTAAGTAGGTACCCTTCCAGAGATCATTTAAAAAACCAAGATCCCCGAGATTTCACAACGACACAGTAAGTGAGACATTGGGTTTCACATTTGTGTTTTGACTGTAGTCTTGTTAAACACCCCCTCCAGTGAAAGTAAGAAAGAAGGTTTTAACGTGGATAACATGTCCTTGCGGTGTTTTCCATGTGCTGCTACAAGACATATCAGGAGCAAAACAAGCAGCCAACGCCATGGCTGAGCATTTCTGCTTTGAAACTGCAGTGCACCAAGGACAGTCTCAAATGGGCAAATTCAGACAAGCCAGATTTGTGATGTCACAAGTATTTAAGTAACCATTTTTAACCAACCACAGTTCATGGGCGGAATGACTGGGGAGCAAGTATGCACGTCGGCAGAGGAGGGAGGCGGGGG
Organism: Galaxias olidus; assembly: GCA_026901105.3. NCBI lineage: Eukaryota > Metazoa > Chordata > Actinopteri > Galaxiiformes > Galaxiidae > Galaxias > Galaxias olidus. Next base: position 3,542 of record JAPMUY010008809.1, read on the forward strand.
CTGGGCGGGTATTCAAATAGAGGGGGGTGGGGCGACTCAGATTCAGGAATTTGTTAATGAGGCAAAAGGAGAAGATTACATTTTTAGGATTTTAACAAGGTAATTGGACGTATTTTGCAGAAAAAAAACACAACATGCATGATTTATATGTTTAAGCAGAATATTTTTTATATGTTTTATGAAATGACTAGAGGGGGACTTTAAGGTTGCCTGACGATATTCTCTAATCTGCTTTTGAAGTTAATCTTTTGTTTGTAACGTTATTCCCGGAAATCAACATTAAATATGAAAGATATCTTAAAGAATTGCACAAACAAAACCTTGACAAAAAATTTTTCAAACTTTCTTGAGTATACCATATTTTTTGTGGCTGTTATATATTTAAACCGAGAACTAATCTCATGATGTAATATTAAAAAGTAATTTAACATATCATTTTCACATACAGATACAGAGATGCGTGACACAAGAGGAGAAAGATGGAAGGATAAGGAGGAGAATAAAAAGAGAGGAGAAGACAAAGACAGGAGGAGTATTATCAAGAATAAGCTTTTGGCTTTTATGTGTGTACAGTAAGTGTGGTGTCTCTCCCTCTGTGTGTGTGTGTGTGTGTGTGTGTGTCATTGGCGGTTCGCCAGCAGAGGGTGATAGGGCACAGCCCTCCCTTTTTTTTTAAATATACAATAATTACTTATTTTGCATGTACAAACATGGGGTAAAATAAGTTGACTGTTCGTCCCATAGACGTATCTATGTCTATGGTTCATCCCCTCTCTCTAGCTAGCGCTTCTGGGGCAGTAGAAAAACAGCACATTCAGTGCAGCAGCACCAGCCAATGGCTGACCGAAGAAATGCACATAGCAACAGTGGCAAAATAAATTTAGCTAATCAGCGTCCTCGAATCAGCTGCCAGAAGGGCTGTACATTTACAGCCCCATGCAGAGTCCACTTATGGTAGAGAAAGTTGGTTTTTGATCTACCATAGGATCCAGAGAGAAGAAGACCATGATGAACGCAGAGTTGCAAGACCCAGGATGTGAGGTGCCTGCTAACTCGATTTTTTCTCTTCATCAAAACCCTTTGGCAAGGAGAACTTTGGTGGAGGAGATAAGAGTTAAAGAGCTTGGACCAGATCAACCAAACATTAAAATACAACAGAACAGTCAAGAAAAGTACACGCGAGGCTTCTCACAAAGTTGGTACAAGAAGACTTGGCTAGCTGGATGCCATCACGCAAATGTCGTTATTTGCTTCCCATGCCTGCTTTTTCGTACAGCTGGGACGGACACAAGGTGGACTGTGTCAGGAGTAAGGGACGTGAAACACCTGTCAGAAAAAATGAAGAAACATGAGTGTTTGAGGGCACACATGAAGAATACGGTGATGCTAGCCATGCTCTGCGGAGCTAACATAGCTACTCAACTGGACGATGGCCACAGGATTGGGGTGAGGAGACATAGTGACGAGGTAGAGAAGAATCGGCACGTTGTGTCTAAGATAATTGACTGTGTTCAATTCTGCGGGGCCTTTGAGCTGGCCTTGCCACAATGAGACCGAATCTCCAGACAACCCTGGAGTTTTCAGAGGTTTAGTAGATCTTGTCACCTCCCTGTGTTGGAGGAGCACCTTAAAACTGCTTCCGTTTTCAAAGGCACAACGATGAGCACAAGGAAGACCTCATGCAGGGTTTCCAGACCATCAGAGACTCTGATAACTTTGATCCTGTAACTGTCAGATAGGCCGGAGGCTATGTGAGAATGCTGAAAGATGAGGATTTCTGTTTTTTGCTGGCATTGTTCCACAAGATCATGCCACACGTGGACATGCTGTTTAACCAGCTACAGAAGAGGAACATCGATTCTGTCTACATTACAGGAATCATCCAGACGTTCACCAACAGCATGCAATCAATCAGGTAAATAAGGACCATTGGTTGAGAAAGTGCTTACTATGAGAATTCTTGTTTTAACATTGTGAAGACAGTGTATAGGAAACCCAGATAGGATGATATGTAGATATAGTTTATTTAACCCAGTACACAATGACAGACTAATTTATGTCTCCAGTGGATTAGTTTCTAAAACATGAAATGTGGATGCTAACTTGATGTTTTGGATCAGGGACTCCACTCCTGCTCTGCGTAGGCAATACAGTGGCTCTGTGCTGCAGCAGCCCACACAGAGGGTCACTAGGACAAGGAGAACATCAGCAGTTGGCCACTGAGGTAAGCTATAACATAGATAAGCTGTAACATCGATCTGTTTACAAGACACTTGATGAGGTGTTTTTATCTTTTTACTATTTTTTAATGTGTAAAATGACCTTCTGTCATGTTTCACTGTCAGTTTAATTCGGCTTTTTATGTATGTGTCATTTCATAGGTACGTCATACCGCTCTGAATCAAGGAGAGGTTCTCTTTTACCAAGCACCTCATCAGTGCCACTCTGAACAGAACACAGCATCACGTTCCCGGATTCAGCGCTGGAAACCACTGTGGAGGCCTACTCCATGTTGGACAAGGCCAAGCTCAAAATGGAACTGTCCCTGATCTACGAGAACGATGAGTTCAAGGCTTGCAATGGTGCACTGACTCTGTTCCCGTTTTTTTTTTGGGAGAACAACCTTCAGGGCACGTTCACTGAGACGCTCAGTCTTCTCAAGATCCTCATCACTACTCCCATGACAACAGGAGTCCGAGAGGGGTTTCTCTACTCTGAAGAGGATCAAGACTTACCTTAGGAACACCGTGACTCAGGATCGCCTGACTGCTTTGGCGATGCTCTCCATGGAGAAAAAAACGAATCACAAACATCCCTGACTTCAGTAATAGGGTGATTGAGAGGTTTGCCTCTCAGAAGGATGGACGGGCTCAATTCTTATACAAATAAGGTGCCGCACACACAAAGTGCCTCTGACCCCATTTGTTTGTTGATTTCTGTCTTTATCATAGATTTGCTTGTGTATGAATGCCTCACATTTTTTTATATTGCTGTTCAATAAATACTTGCTGTTTCACAGAGCACTGGTATCCTGCAGTTGATGATAAATTGTACTGGTGAAGCTGACAGAACATGGCACAGCCCCACCTAGAATATTTTTCTCCAACCGCCACTGGTGTGTGTGTGTGTGTGTCTGTGTGTGTCTGTGTGTGTGTGTGTGTGTGTGTGTGTGTGTGTGTGTGTGTGTGTGTGTGTGTGTGTGTGTGTGAGAGAGAGCGGGAGCGCAGAGAGCCCATCCCTGGTGCCTCTCCTAAAGGGGCCATTAAAGGGGTCTAAGACAAGTCACACCGACCTCCTGCCCGCCTAACGATTTTTGATCGGGGGGGGGGGGTAACAAAAAAGGAATGTGTCATCCGCGCTCTCTGAGCATATTGCCATGATAGTCCTTTAATGAAAAAGAATGGAGGATTCTCTCCCTCAGGGACAGAGAGCAGAGTTTAGAGGGAAATGAAAGAGGAACAGAGAGACAGAGGGGGGGAGAGAGATATGAAAGAGGAACAGGGATACGGATAACAAGTTTCAACATGGCCGCCCCTTTCAGAGACCTTGGAGACATGACCTTTGTCCTCGAAAGGCACCGTTACACTCATACACACACAGACATACAGGCACACACACAGGTGCATCCACACAAAGACACATGCAGAGAAAGACACAATGACACATACAGACACACTGAAAAATGACTAGCTATTGCCAAATCGCCATGCACCGATTTATAGAACTCTCACACACGTTCACACCGGGCGCACACACACACACACACACACACACACACACACACACACACACACACACGCACACACGCACACACACACACACACACACAGGCACACACACAGGTGCATGCACACAAAGACACATGCAGAGAAAGACACAATGACACATACAGACACACTGAGAAATGACTAGCTATTGCCAAATCGCCATGCACCGATTTATAGACCTCTCACACACGTTCACACCGGGCGCACACACACACACACGCACGCACGCACGCACGCACACACAGACAGACCTGTCCACTCCAGACAATGAATGGTAGGTAGGTCAATAACATAACAATCCTTGTGTGTTGTCAAAAAGCCCCTGCAGCAAACCACATTAACTCCTTATAGACTTAACAAACATGTGACTCCTGAAAGGTGAATCTACAATAGTGCATATGTGCGTATGTAAACATGAATCTACAATAATGCGTACGTGCATATGAACGTGAATCTACACCAATGCATTACGCACATGTAAACGTGAATCTACACTAATGCATTATGTGTATGTAAAAAAAAATCTACACTAATGCATTATGTGTATGTAAACGTGAATCTACACTAATGCATTATGCGTATGTAAACGTGAATCTACACTAATGCATTGTGCATGTGTAAACGTGAATCTACACTAATGCATTATGATTATGTAAACGTGAATCTACACTAATGTATTATGATTATGTAAACGTGAATCTACTCTAATGTATTACGGGCATGTAAACGTGAATCTACACTAATGCATTATGCGTATGTAAACGTGAATCTACACTAATGCATTATGCGTATGTAAACGTGAATCTACACTAATGCGTACATGCATATAAGCGTGAACAATGCAGTAATGCATAATGTGTATGTAAGCATGACTATGCATTAATGCATATGTGCATGTAAGGGTGAATCATGCAGTACTGCATAGGTGCATGTGAGGGTGACTGTGCACTAATGCATTATGTGTACGTGAGGGTGACTGTGCACTAATGCATAAAATGTATGTAAGGGTGACTAAGCACTAATCCACAATGTGTGTGTGAGGGTGCACTAATGTATAATGTGTACGTGAGGGTGACTGGGCACTAATGCATAATGTGTATGTAAGGGTGACTAAGCACAAATGCATAATGTGTAGGTGAGGGTGACTGTGCACTAATTCATAATGTGTTTGTTAGGGTGGCTGTGCACTGATGCATAATATGTATTTAAGGGTGACTGTGCACTAATGCATAATGTGTAGGTGAGGGTGACTGTGCATTAATGCATGATGGATCTCTGAGTCTCGCACTTTCACTCTCTCTGTTGAATATAAATGAATGGTGCTTCATGACCAAGGCATTCACACATGTAAGTATCTACTCTATATGTTATCTACATTTACGGTACATCACACAAACTGTACACCATTACAGAAAACAACCAAAAAACATACTGAAACACACACAGAGAGAAACAATGGGCCATTTCACTCCAATGAGCGCACGCACACGCACACGCACACGTACACGCACACGCACACACACACACACATTAAATAACATACACTTATTGTATAAATAAGCAAACAACCTTCTTAAACACCACTGTTAACCAACACACACACACACACATTCTCTACACCCCGAGCTCTCAGCCAATCAGGTAGTCTCTAATTGCTATGTTAGTGCTGCAGTGTTATTCTATCCGTGGAAGTTGTGCTGCCACTAATGGCACCGTGCCTAAATCACTGCTTCCATTACCAGCCCCCCCACGCCCCCCCCCCCCCCCCCCTCGCTATTAAGCATTTACGGCGAGTGGCATCCAGAGATGTTCACTCTTTATGTGGATCACTCCCCAGGGGCGTGCCGGGTAAAAGAGAGGGCCTGGGTGAGCGCGGGGAGGCGCTCCGACTTGGAAACTGCGACTCCAGCATTTCTTTACTACCATGGTGCCATGTTGTAAAATATACTCTCCTTACAGTCCTTTAGCTGAAGGCCCTGGAGAGAAAAGAAGGCTGACTTTACCCTGACTGGAAATACACATGCACGCATACAGTTATTAACATGTGCGCGCACACACACACACACACACACACACACACACACGCCGCACACACACACACACGCACCACACACACCTCTGTGGGGACAAAAGCAAAAGGTAACAACGTCGCTCGGTAATGAGGGAATAATGAATTAGGTAGGAGAGAGCAACGTGGCCCAGGGTGATTCTGGAACAAATAGAGACAGATGAGAGTGTTGAAATGAGAGTATGCAGAGAGAAAGGTGGGGGGGGGCGGGGGGGGGGGGTGGAGAGATAGATTAAGAGAGAGGGGAGGGGGAGGAACACAGATAAGGGTAAAGAGGTGGATAGAAAGACAGAGAGAAAGACAGGGGGAACACTAATTGAAACTCAGTGATATTGATCCACCCACAGCACCACCTCATGGAGGCGGCCCTCAGATCAGTGCCACGCCCCTCAATGTAGCCCCATCTCCAGGCCTACTGTTAGCATACACACCCCTCAGTGGAGCCCCATCTCCAGGCCTACTGTTAGCATACACACCCCTCAGTGGAGCCTCAACTCCAGGGCTACTGTTAGCATCCCGTTAGCATACACACCCCTCAGTGGAGCCTCAAGTCCAGGCCTACTGTTAGCATACACACCCCTCAGTGGAGCCCCAACTCCAGGGCTACTGTTAGCATCCTGTTAGCATACACACCCCTCAGTGGAGCCCCAACTCCAGGGCTACTGTTAGCATCCCGTTAGCATACACACCCCTCAGTGGAGCCCCAACTCCAAGGCTTCCACTTTCCTCCATTTCTTCAGTTTCACTCTCTCTCTCCCTCCTTCTCTTCGTCCTTCTCTCTTCTCATCTCATTCGTAATTCTTCCTTTGTCATCAGAGCATTTGATCACTCGCCATAAGGAACTGTTACTTGCCAAGACAGACGGACAAATAAACAGACAGACAGACAGACTTTCAAAAATCATTAATCTGCCCCCCTCTCTCTCTGAGTGCCATCTGTAGATGAGACAACGCATGCCATAAACTCACACAGACAGTTCCACTCTCCAAATTCCTCCAAATCGAATTGGAAATGTTCTTTGAACGAAAGTCAGACTTCCTAACATGATAAAAGACAGGATACAGGACCGTGTGTGTGTGTGTGTGTGTGTGTGTGTGTGTGTGTGTGTGTGTGTGTGTTTGTGTATGAGTGTGCGTGTGTACAGTATGTGTGTGCGATGGGTGGGGTGGGGGGTGGGGGGGGGTGGGGGGGGGGTGGGGGGGGGAGTCCTCAGACAGTGAAAAACTAGCGGTTCTAACATGACACACATTTTTATTGAATCTGATTTCTGGAAGAAAGTTGCCATTCAGTTGCTTTGCTCCTCTGTGATCTGGATGTCTCCTTATACAGGACAAGCTAGGAGTGCTAACTGTTCACTTTAATCTCAAACTGTCTGTCATTCTCTTCGTTCAAGTAGCTAAAAGCACAATTGCTTCTTAAGGTGGAATTTTGGCATTGCCTGGAGCTTCCTTGTTTGTTTACACCGTCAAAAAGACTAGAAGCAAATACATTTGCATTTGAGGGAAATGTAACCAGCCTATATCTATCTATATATAAATTAAAAGTATCTAGGGTTGACAACCTGAAGTTAACTTTTTAGTTTTTTTATGTGAACATGACCTAGCTACATGCAAACACGTTCACCATTGGACGCTAGCAAGCAACGGTCAAATAATTTCCTCAGTGAATAGACTGTGTCATGGCAATACATCTAGACATTTAAACATCTTATTTTAGTCTAACTTTTATCTTTTAAATAAATAAAAGTCCAGTACTTTCTCTCAACACTCTTACTCTGCCACCATCTTTAAAACTTCTCAACTGCACTTCCCTTCCCCACCTCCCCTTCTCTCCCTCGCTCCATCTCTCCCTCACTCCATCTCTCCATCTCTAAATGACTCCCCTCCATTCACAGGCTCACGTAGTCTCAAATCACTGTGCATCTACTTCCTCTCAAGCACAGTGACAATAACAACAAACAACCTCTCTCTCACACGACAACATAAACATACACACAAACATTTGAGTACATAAACACAAGTGTCCAGTGCCTATCCATTGCTCAGGTGTGTCTTACCTGTAGGATGTATGGGCTCCAGCCCAGGAAGGTGCAACGCCTTTGACTGAGGGCGGAGCAGGTAGGCAGACAGGCAGGGTCAGACAGCAACGCAGGCTGCTAGGTAGGCAGACAAGTAGGGTCACACAGCAACGCAGGCTGCCAGGAAGGTAGGCAGACAGGTAGGTAGGCAGCCAGGCAGGTAGGCAGAGAGCCAGTCAGGATGTCACACAGCCAGGTAGGATGTCACAGGGTCACACGGCCAGGTAGGCAGCCGGGCAAGATAAGCTGCGAGTGAGGCCGGACGGGAGTCAGCCAGGCAGGCAAGCAGTCAGGCAGTCAGCCAAGCAAGGTGAGGCAGACAGAGCGGTCTGCAGAGGATCCGGATCCAGCAATCCAGTCCTGTGGTTGGCTCAGACCGGGATGGGCTCCGTTCCACACTGGGCTGCTGTTGGGCTCCGTCGGACTCGGACTTGGCACGGCTCAACGACGACAACGCGTGTGTGAGTGTGTCCCTCTCCACCACACACTGACTCACTCACTCACTTTCTCTCTCCCTCCTCCGTCCTCTGTTCTCTGTCCTCCTTTCTTTCTCTCTTTCTCTCTGCTGCTGAAGCGAGTGGGACAGAGAGAACGAGAGGAGTAATGTCTAACAGTACACAGGCTCCGTGCAAGAGAGAGAGAAAGAGAGAGAGAGAGAGAAAGGGACCAGCAGAGAGAGAGAGAGAGATGGTGGAAATGGGAAAAAGAGGAGGAGAGAAGGAGAGAGAGGGGGGACAGAGAAAGATAGATTGAGAGGATGAAAAGAGATAGCGAGATAAATGGAGAGAAATGGAGTTTGTAGAGAGAGAGGGGGGAGATATGTAGAGAGAGAGAAAGAGGGGGAGAGAGAGAGAGGGACCAGCAGAGAGAGAGAGAGAGATGGAGTGTGTGTGTGTGTGTGTGTGTGTGTGTGTGTGTGTGTGTGTGAGAGAGAGAGAGAGAGAGAGATCGAGAGACAAGTAGAGATAGAGATCGAGAGTCAGACACAGAGGGAACGAGAAAGATGGAGTGAGAGAGAGACAGAACGAAAAAGATAGAGAGAGAGAGAGAGAGAGAGAGACCCCCTAAACACTCCAGTACATAGCCCACGCCTGACCGTTGATCCTGAGACTTTGCCCACCTCTCACAGAGGACCCGACAAATCAACATTATGAACAGCAACATTATGCTTAACGACATAGTAAAGAATCAAAAATAATACTATTATATATATTGTAAGACTGCTTCTCAATGAATAACATATAAGGAATTTGAATGCAAGCCAGAAGGGCAGAAATTGCCCTATTTACTTGGCGTGGTGCCAATCCGCATGCCACTTGTGGCACATTTTGTGTATCAATGCCACAACCTGAAAACAGCAAATGGATGAAACGAGAGAGGTGACTGACGAGGGATGTGGAATAGTTTTATAACTTCTGTTTTCTTTGTTGTTGTTGTCCCATATGTTTGATTTTGTTGTGCTGTTATTCGTGTTGTTATGCTTTGGCAAAGTGAATGTTTATTTTACCATGCCAATAAAGCTCATTTGAATTGAATGGAATTGAGAGAGTGAGAGTTGGAAAAGTTCCTTTTGGACACACACACTTTTTGTCTACTCTTGGACATCTGACTGTGTGTGTGTGTGTGTGTGTGTGTGTGTGTGTGTGTGTGTGAGATCGAGAGCAGTGATGGAGACCAAAGTTTATAGAGAAACAAATACTAACAGGCTCAATCATTTATAGAGGAGGGAAACAGAAAAGAGAGAGAGAGAAAGACAGAAATACAGACAATAGAGAGAGAGAGAGAGAGAGAGAGAGAGAGAGACGGAAAGAAATTAAGTAAAAGCCGGAGAGAAAGTGGCCAGGCAGTGCAAGAACAGAAAGGAGGAAAAGATGGAGAGATATTGGAGAGGGAGGTAATTTGATCTGAATCCAGCTCCTACAAATGAGTCCCTGCTCTTTACTCACAGTGTTCATAGTGGTCCATTATTTACACACACACACACACACACACACACACACACACACACACACACACACACACACACACACACACACACACACACACACACACACACACACACACACACACGGTCAGACAGAAACACAGAGACACAAGAACAAAAACACACGCACTGTTCAACTGACCAAACTGAAGAGTTGTTGAAAATCCCTCGGTTTGGAAACCTTCCAGGACGTTTCTCTGTGACCTCTCCTTCCTGTTGACCCCTCGTGACCCCCGGAGAGAAAACGCCAGCGCAGCAGAAGACCTCCATGGCAGACATAGATCAATGTCAAAGTCACGGACAGGAGCGCACACGTGTGTGTGCGTGTGTTCTCTTTGTGGACTATGTGTACAGTGTGTGTGTGTATGCATACTCTGTGTGTGTGTGTGTGTGTGTGTGTGTGTGTGTGTGTATTTGTCAAACAGTGACCCCCTGCATCCCAGTGTAAGAATCATGTTTCTCAGCAGTCCAGAGACAGAGAGTGAGAAGAGCCGATTCTGCACAACTGTATACACACACACACACACACACACACACACACTGGGACTTATAGCTAATCACACACCAATCCCCAACACCACACACACTAATCCACTGACAAAATAACACCTATGGCAGGCGCAGACACACATGGATACTAATCCACTGACAAACACCTGGAAAGATGTGCACACAAACGCGCGCGCACGCACGCACGCACGCACGCACACACGCACGCGCACGCGCACACACACACACACACACACACACACACACACACAAAGGTGCTCTCTCTCTCTCTCTCACACACACACACAAAGGTGCTCTCTCACGCACACACGCACACACACACACACATTTCCATCTCCTCAGCAACATTTTTTGTGTGCTTCCTTCCCAGTGATGAAGCACGGCCTGTGTAACTCTGAAGGGGCCAGACAGAATGCAAATGCCTGCCATGAACCCATAGAAATGAACACGGGTCTGGGCCAGAATCTTAACGGCCCCCGAAAGAGGGAAGAGGTGATTTGCAGCGAGGAGATATTAATTAGAAATACTGCGCCACTAAAGCTTGACAATACAGCCACGCAAGACGCATGCCAATGGCTCTGTTTATTCTCGGGATAAAGAGAGTTTGTTTTTAACATTCAAGACAGATGTTGTTTGTTTCCTCATGACTTTGATGACTACATTATCATAGTATTAGACCGAGACTTCAGGAAATACAAATATATATGTACTACATCGCTTCATGCTCTCAATGCTGTCATTTGTTAAATGTCTTATTTCTATATAATGCATTTATAAATGTTTTTATTTGGTATGGATGTAATCATTTGATAATGAGCCGATAATGAATATGTCCAGCGTGCATGTGAACAAATTAATTTGTTTAGAGAATAGTAGTCCCTTGACTTAAGCCAATCAAAGAACTGTCCTGGAATTTGCCAATCAAACAACTGTCCTGGAAACAACCGATGACCTGTCTTAACCAGACTGGCGACGAACATCCCACTGGCCAATCAAAAATCTAAGATGATGTTTGACTTGTGATTGACATTCCTCTCCAGCAAATCAGCCTCTCTGTTGTGCTGGGATCATCCTCTCGTGGCAGATGCCGGTGCCAACTGGGAAAATGAAAAAGCATCCAGCCTGCGAGCTTGCAAAAATCTGCTCCCGCAGGTGCCCTGTTGTTGATCGCAAGAGAGTGGGATTGAGGGAGAGAGAGAGAGAGAGAGAGAGAGAGAGAGAGAGAGAGAGAGAGAGAGAGAGAGAGAGAGAGAGAGAGAGAGAGAGAGAGGAAAAGACAGAGAGAGAGAATCAGAGAATGAAAAGAGAGTGAAAGAGACAGAAATTAAGAGACAGAGAAGTAGAAAAAAGAAGATAGAGGAAGTGATGTATGAACAGAGAGAGAGAAAGAGAGAGAGAGAGAGATAAAGAGAAAGTGAAGCCATTAAAACTCAGTCTCTGAAGAAGAGCTTTTCAATGTCACTGCACAGGGGTCACATGCTCAGCCAGTAAAACCAAAGCGACTTAATATACTCCGACTCGCGCCGTATAAACACACAGAACTGTCTGGGAGAGAGGAGCATGTGAGCTGACCCATGTGTTTTTGTACATGTTTCTGTGGTTCTTACATAGCGCGTAGCGTTGATTGAAAGCCACTTTTAGTTAGACTGACTATGCAAACAAATCGTGATGAGAATGACACCAAGTTTTGACGAGAGTGAATTCAACCTTTCGGTAAACAGGCTTTGCATGCAAGTTTTAGCGGTGAGGAACACAAGATTCCTAGCATGTAGGACTGAGACTGAAACACGTCCTCAAAGGGACACCGTGTGTTAGGGTCCTCACAGGCTCAGTAATAAAGGAGGGGGTGAAAGGGTGGAGGGTGTTAGCGAAGGTGGAGATAGAGGGACAGGGTTTGTCGATCTGTAATACATATGCTCCTAATGTAGGAACAGTGAGGATGGAGGTGGTTAGGGAAGTAAGGGAAATCGTTCTGCAGTGCAGCCAGGAGGGGAGCATTGTTTTGGGAGGGGATTGGAACTGCTTGGCCAAGAGTGTAAATGTCTTGGATGAGTTTTAGCAGAACTAGATCTAGTAGATGTGTGGAGGAAAAAGCACCAATCAGTTACTAGTATACCTGGATAGCATACAAGTATACCTGGAGAGTGTACCAGTATACCTAGATAATATACCAGTATACCTGGATAGCATACAAGTATACCTGGAGAGTGTACCAGTATACCTGGATAATATACCAGTATACCTGGAGAGTATACAAGTATACCTGGAGAGTGTACCAGTATACCTGGATAATATACCAGTATACCTGGAGAGAGCTGTGTCCGGGTCTTCGGCAGTAAGTCGGACTCGTTTCCGGTGAGGGTTGGCCTCCTCCAAGGCTGCGCTTTGTCACCTATCCTGTTTGTGGTATTCATGGACAGGATCTCACGGCGTAGCCGTGGGGGAGGGGGGCTGCGGGTTGGTGGGCAGAGGATTGCATCACTGCTTTTTGCAGATGATGTGGTCCTGATGGCATCATCAGTCTGCGACCTGCAGCACTCATTGGATCGGTTCGCAGCCGAGTGTGAAGCGGCTGGGATGAGGATCAGCACCTCCAAATCTGAGGCCATGGTTCTCAGCAGGAAACCGATGGATTGTCTACTCCAGGTAGGGAATGAGTCTTTACCCCAAGTGAAGGAGTTCAAGTATCTTGGGGTCTTGTTCTCGAGTGAGGGTAAAATGGAACGAGAGATGGGCCGGAGAATTGGAGCAGCGGGTGCGGTGTTGCAGTCGCTCTATCGCGCCGTTGTGACGAAGAGAGAGCTGAGCCAGAAGGCAAAGCTCTCAATCTACCGGTCTATCTTCGTTCCTACTCTCACCTATGGTCATGAAGGGTGGGTCATGACCGAAAGAACGAGATCGCGGATACAAGCGGCGGAAATGAGTTTCCTCCGGAGGGTGGCTGGCATCTCCCTTAGGGATAGGGTGAGAAGTTCAGCCATTCGTGAGGGACTCGGAGTAGAGCCGCTTCTTCTTTGCGTAGAAAGGAGCCAGTTGAGGTGGTTCGGGCATCTAGTAAGGATGCCACCTGGCCGCCTCCCTAGGGAAGTGTTCCAGGCACGTCCAGCTGGGCGGAGGCCGCGGGGCAGACCTAGGACCAGGTGGAGGGATCATATCTCCACACTGGCCTGGGAACGCCTTGGAATCCCCAGTCAGAGCTGGTTAATGTGGCCCGGGAAAGGGAAGTTTGGGATGCCCTGCTTGAACTGCTACCTCCGCGACCCGACCCCGGACAAAGCGGATGACGATGATGATGATGATGACCTGGAGAGTATACAAGTATAACTGGAGAGTGTACCAGTATACCTGAAGAGTATACCTGTTTACCTGGAGAGTGTACCAGTATACCTGGAGAGTGTACCAGTATACCTGGAGAGTGTACCAGTATACCTGGATAGTATACCTGTATACCTGGAGAGTATACCTGTATACCTAGAGAGTATACCAGTATACCTGGAGAGTATACCTGTTTACGTGGAGACTATACCTGGAAAGTAAACCAGTATACCTGGATAGTATACTTGTATACCTGGAGAGTACACCAGTATACCTGTATACCTGGATTGTATACCTGGATAGTATACCTGTATACCCGGAGAGTATACCTAGAGAGTATACCAGTATACCTGGAGTGTATACCTGTTTACCTAGAGAGTATACCTGTATACTGTACCTGGATAGTAAACCTGTATACCTGGAGAGTATACCTTTATACCTGGATAGTATACCAGTATACCTGGAGAGTACACCAGTATACCTGTATACCTGGATGTATACCAGTTTACCTGGACAGATTACTTGTATACCTGGATAGTATACCTGTATACCTGAAGAGTATACCAGTATAACTGGATACCTGGATAGTATACCTGTATACCTGAAGAGTACACCAGTATACCTGGATAGTATACCTGTATACTTGGATAGTATACCTGTATACCTGGAGAGTACACCAGTATACCTGTATACCTGGATGTATACCAGTTTACCTGGACAGATTACTTGTATACCTGGATAGTATACCTGTATACCTGAAGAGTATACCAGTATACCTGGATACCTGGATAGTATACCTGTATACCTGAAGAGTACACCAGTATACCTGGATAGTATACCTGTATACCTGGATAGTATACCTGTATACCTGGAGAGTATACCTGTATACCTGGAGAGTATACCTGTATACCTGGATAGTATACCAGTATACCTGTATACCTGGATAGTATACCAGCATACCTGTATACCTGGATAGAATACCTGTATACCTGGATACTTTCAACGCTTCTGCAAGAAATTTACTTTTTTTGTGATTCGCTTCATATTAATATCTGTAGCTGTGAACTGTAGTGAAGTTATGACTCCGCTTTCTTTGAAAGGGACGTTTGAAGTTTTCCTATGACGCCAGATGTCCTCGGATCACTTCCTTTAGCTGAAGGATATTTAAAATGATCAATTAGGAGCCACGTTGGGGTTCTAATGCATCCCTCCGCTACAATATGAAAATAGCCCCCCTTTCTGCTGAGACAGCGGGGAGAATCCATAGCGCCACCAAAACGGCCTCGTATTCTTTTTATTGTTCTGTCAGGCTAATTGTCCACAAAAATGTCCGGGGAGGAAAATGGATCGCTCGCAGCATGCCGGAGTCGCCGGTTTGGCGAGACCGAGCTGGGGGAGGGGGGCGGGGGGGGAGGGGGGGGGGGGGTTATCCAAATGTCTCAAACTGAAATGATAAGGAACATCAATGGTACACGACGCAGAACGAAGGCTTGTTTTTTGTTTGTTTGTTTTTTTAACAATGGGCGGTTGTCGAGACACTTTTCAGCGTGATCTAATTTCCACGTCCTTATCCGACACGGGAGAAGCAAAACAGCTAAACAATGAAGAAAAAAAAAAGATTCCAGATTTCTTTTCTTTTTTGGGGAGGGGAGGGCTTTCTTTTGATAAAAGCTGACACAGTCTATTCTATGGTGAAGTCAAAGGTGTTTGTTACCATGGTGGTTTAACTGCACTGGTGTGACCCACATCACAACAGTTTTCCTCAGTTCATCAGTGAGGAGAGCTGAAACAATGCAACTCCTAAACCATGAGAACAATTGTGCCGTTAATTGGATCATACCTACTGGACAGCTTTTTTAATTGCGCCATCTGCGTCACATGTTCTCTTCCTCTCTCTTGCTCTTATTCTCTCAACACACACACACACACACACACACACACACACACACACACACACACACACACACACACACACACACACACACACACACACACACACACACACACACACATTACATCCATCCCCAACTGTTCAACTAATCACTCCCCAGGCTTCTCCTCCTCCTCCTCTTTCTCCCTCCTTCCTTCCTTTCCCTTCCATCTTTTCATTCCTCCCTCTGTATTTGAGCCATTTCCATCCATTTTAGCAGAGCCTGTAAATTGCCAGGTCTGAATAGCCCAGAAAACAGCGTGGGGGGGACATGCCAGCAGGAGAGAGGTGTGTGTGTGTGTCTTTGTGTGTGTGTATGTGTGTGTGTGTGTGTGTGTGTGTGTCTGTGCGTGTGTGTGTGTCCTTGGCGTTATCGCCATCTCCTGTTATTCCCCTCTCTGAGTGCGTATGCCTGTCGGGAGCCAAACAAGATATCACTCCTGACCACACCCCCAACTGGGCACCCCAAACACAACCCCACAGAGAGGATAGGAGGAGGAGAGGAGAGGAGGAGGAGTGGAGAGGAAGAGGAGAGTTCAGGAGAGGAGAGGAGGGGAGGGGAAGGAGGAGAGGAGCAGAAGAGGAGAGGAGCGAAGAGGAGAGGAGGAGGAGAGAGGAGAGGAGAAGAAGAGGAGAGCCAAAAAGAAAGGCCGCCAATTTCTCCGCACCCTGTAATCTGGAGGAAATTTTTTGTTCCACTAATCCCATCAAGCACTGGGGTGCCGCACGGCCCTCTGGGTAGAGATAATGGCGTCGTGGAGCGTGTCCTGATGAGGTTCAGGACCCTGTAAAGGAAGACACACACACACACACACACACACACACACACACACACACACACACACACACACACACACACACAAACCCGCCATTTTGTTCCACTTCTCATTCTCCCTGCAACCTCTCTAAACTTGAAAACTTTTCTCCAGACAATCCCTCGAGTAACTCTCTCCCCCTCTCCATGTCTTTCTCTTCACTCACTCGCTCTCTCTTTCACTCTCTCCCCCATGTCTCTCTCTCTTTCTCTCTCACTCTTCCTCTCCCTTTCATTCCCTCTCTGTACCTTTCTACCCCTGTCACCCTCTCTCTCTCTCATTCTCTCTCTATCTTTCGTTCCCTCTATCTCTCTTCCTCTCCTTACCTCCTGCCAGGTCCAGTGTGGTCACTGCAGGACACTGTTATGTTTGCTTCTCCTGTCTCAAGGTAACTTTGCCCTGGCTGGTTTATAGGCTGGCTGTGTGTGTGTGTGTGTGTGTGTGTGTGTGTGTGTGTGTGTGTGTGTGTGTGTGTGTGTGTGTGTGTGTGAGAGAGATTGCACAAGGTAACTTTACCCTGGCTGGTTTATAGCCTGTGTTGTCTGCTTTTACAGCGGGGGAATAAAACAGCACGCGGGGGTCACAGAGGAGGTGTGACCTCCGCTGGTCCGCTCACCCCTCTGCTGCTCCTCCTCCTCCTCCTCCTCCTCCTCCTCGTCACTCCAATAGCCTCGGAAACAGCGGCAGTCGTAAAATAAGACATAAAAAAATTTAATAAAAGATAAAATAAACTAGAGATGTAAGTCAATGATTTAACAACTCCATCAATTGTACAAGTGAGACCTTTAACAATGTTACCTCATGGTGCCTGTAGTGACATGGCTGAATACCTCGTCGCCACGGCAATTATGACGAAGCTACCGGTCTAACTCATGTTTGCTAAGGTCAAAGGTTAGTGGCTGTAAAGGCTGTCATGTTAATCTAACAGCTACCGACGCAGTGCCGCCAAGAACAGGTGTGTGTGTGTGTGAGAGAGAGAGAGAGAGAGAGAGAGAGAGAGAGAGAGAGAGAGAGAGAGAGAGAGAGAGAGAGAGAGAGAGAGAGAGAGAGAGAGAGTGTAAGCTTGGTGCGAGAGTGAGTTTGTGTGTATGTGTGCATCTACACTACCTGTATAGCTAAATAATATTTCATTATTGTTCGTAAAATAACTTTATGACACTACGTTAACATGTATAAAACAAAGTCGTATGATATTGTGTATATTTACTTCTACGCGTTTGAAGAGCTGGAGCCACACCTTTTTTTATTCCTGAGTTTGATTTTAGCATGACAAGTCCCTATCAAACAAGAAATCCACCTAGGAACCACCATACCAGAGCGAGCCGGGATTTCAGGGACCGCCGTTGGTTCTATGTTGAAGGGGGATGTGCCCCGTTCAGCAGCGACGCCCGAAAGATTAGCTCCATGACGACACGAGTGGAACGGGTCTTTTCAGGCGAGGACCATTTATTATTGATCTTGGGACTGATGTCCTGAAACCTGTGGAGTTAATACTCATAAAAGCTCATTTTCAGGAATTGGTTAATTGATTACCACTTTTACGAACATTCACATTTTGGGGAATTCACTAAATATATTTGCGGTGACTTTTGCATCGGGGTGGCAAAGACCGTCCAACAAATAAAATAACTGACGAAATCTGAAATACGGAACAGCAGGAACACCATTGATTGAGTGTGTTTTAAGCGACCGCACCAACATTACAAACTTTCAGGCCTTGGCTTGTCCTTTTGATAGAGGTCTTATCTCAGAGGCTAGTCAGCGTTCTACTGTAGAATATCTATACACTTACCAGTGGTCCTGTGGTAGAGGATTAAGTCAGCTTTCTACTGCAGAATATGTCCACTACTCCTATGGTAGAGGATTTAGTCAGCTTTCTACTGTAGAATATCTATACACTCTTAGCAGTGGTCCTGTGGTAGAGGATTTAGTCAGCTTTCTTCTGAAGGTCATGTAGATAAAATCTGTAATTTCTCTCTTTTATGGCAAACATGTGTTTTTTGCCACACATACACACACTCTCTCACCCTCAAACAAACAAACACACACACACACACACACACACACACAATATGCAGTGGGGCACAGTATGCACACACACATACATGCATTTTGAAAACAAGCAAAAGGGCTTGGGAGCAAAGCACAGTACCCCCCCCCCCCCCCCCCTCACCACCACCACCACCACCACCACCACACACACACAAACACACACACACCCGCAGTACACACTCCACCCCCCCTCACACACACACACACATCTCTCATTGGTTCCAGACAGCATTTATCTGTCTAGCTCTACGAGGTCGTACCTCGGGCAATCTGCTCATTACTTCTGAACAAGTGTCGCTGACCACACACACAGACACACCCACACACACACACACACACACACAGTAATACCTGGCAACACACGTAGTCATCAGGGTCTTTCACTCCGGCTAGACAAGTATTTCACCTCCAGGAGTGTGTTTCTCTCTGTCTGTGTGTGTGTGTGCGTGTGTGTGTGTGTGTGTGTGTGTGTGTGTTTGTGTGTGTGTGCATGTGATGTTGTTGGCTTGCTGTGTGTCAGGACACTCATTCTACTGTCCACTTAGTTCTATATTTCAGCTATAATGATCCATCTGAGAGTCCCAACACCAGCCTCCATCTCCCCACAGACACACAGACACACACACAGACACACACACACCCAGACACCCAGAAACACACACACACACACAGTCAGACACACACACACACACACACACACACAGAGAGACATAAACATAGTCAGACAGTGTAGAAGTAGGACAGGGAACAAATAGGAAGAGAGCAAAAGCAGCGTCTCAGAGGAGAATAGAGGAGAGTGTGTTTGACCGAAACGAGAGAAAAGAAAAAAAGGGAAGAGGTGAAACCGACATGTCGGCAGGCGGAGAGAGATAAAAAAAAGAAGTGAAGGAAAAGAGGGGGGCAGGCCGGTAAAAACACCCTCACCCCCGCCGGCGACGTTCCCGGTTTCAAACGTTTTAACAAAACACACACACACACACACACAGCCTCGGCCCAATTATTCAGCGCTAGTCCGGCTGTCCCGACGCGCGCTGACCCCACTTAGGAGGTCTCCTCGCCCGGACATTCCCCTTCACACACATCCGGTGGGAAACAGGCGCTGGGCCTTTCCCTCAGGCAACCAGCCCGTCGCCAGGACGACTCTCTCTATTAACCGTCTAATCAACGAGCGGGAACGCTAACAACCCTACGGCTCCTCACAACAACAACAACAACAACAGCAACAGGGTTAGAGTGTAACCAACTGACAGAGCAGAGGAGGAGGTCTGCCTGTCTGAGAAGAAACGACAGAAAAGAGAGATTGAAAGCGGGGGGAGATTGAGAAAAGAGAGAGAGACAAGGCAGAGAATATTATGCATCGCCGCCATTAAACTTTTATTAAACATCGTTCAAGCACAGAGCGTTGTCACAGTAACAAACAGCCCAGTTAAAAAGCAATAGAGCCCTAGAACTAGAGAGAGAGATAAAGAGAGAGAAGACGGAAAACAGCCGGAAGAGTCTATTTAGGAAAAGTGGAAATAAATTGCATTAAAATCAAATCAAATGAAATGTATTTGTATGGCACATTTCATACACAAAGGCAGTTCAACGTGCATTACACGAGGCAAGGTCCTTCCATTGACCTCCGCTCGTAGCCGGCGTTCGGATGAAAGCGACAAGCAAAGAGCAGAGATGCCTTCTGACATAGCTTTTCCTGCCCATTCTTTCTTGCCTACTTTCTTTCTCTATCACCTTCTCTCTCTCACACACACACACATGTTTTTCCCTCTCTCGATGTGTGTCATCCACAAAATCCCTGAAATCAAAGATGATGGTCAACTCTAGTCTTACCTAATTAGGGCATCACAATCATTTAATTCCTTCCTGGTTGAAGAAAGTGGGATGAGTCACATGGGAAAACGTCTCGAAATTAAACAAAGTACAAATCAACTAAGAATTAGAGCCAGTGGAAGAGATTTTAATCTGCACATAATTGCAATGAAAACGGGTAATGGCTTCCATGTAAACAGCGGACTCAAGATAAACAGATTCTATTTGTTTGGATTCTCTTCGCTAAAAGCGACAAGTGGGTCCCACCACAGTGTTGACTTTAGTATCCGTGTCCTATCTACGCGGTCTCTCTCTACGCCGGCGAAGGCCCCCCTCGTATTGATGCTCCGACAAAAAACAGCATTGCGCCGTGATCGGCATGAGGATCCCCTCATTACTGTCACAGAGCCCGCGTAAGGACAACATCGTTAACGGGAAAGATAAAAGAGAGATAGGGACAAAGAGAGGGAACAAATAGAGAGAGAGAAATAAAGAGAGAGAGAGGGAGATGGAGAGAAAGAGAGAGAGAGAGAGAGAGTGTGTGTGTGATTCCTTCATGAATATAAATGACCTGTTTGTCTTCAAAAGGAGGATTTGCTCGAAAATCAATAGTGCTTTGCATCAATATGAGTTGCTATTATTTAAGTCTGCTACGGCTTTATTTTACAAGCTCAGCAGAAAAACGTCTCAAACCCAGAAAACTCCAAGGTTAATTGATTCTGTTTGGCCAGCCATTTGTTAGCCAATGATTGATCACCGCTGGGTTTGGAACAGCCTCTTATTGCCGTCTTATAGGTCAATAGGGATGCCAATCTCTGACAGGGGCTAGCCAGAGAAAGGAGTGGGGGGAGGGGGGTGTCACACACACTGCAAATGGTGCCCAGGGACTTCCTGCATTTGTCACACACACGTATATTTAGTTCTCTATACAAACTAAGTGCAAACACACACACACACACACACACACACAGCTCAACCCTCTCAATCACAATAGATCAGTTTGGAAACAAGTTCCTCTAGGATGAGACAAATGAGGAGAGACGAAACCAGTATGAGAGGAGAGGGCGTGTGTGTGAGAGAGTGAGTGATTGTATGTGTGTGTGTGTGTGTGTGTGTGTGTGTGTGTGTGTGTGTGTGTGTGTGTGTGTGTGTGTGTGTGTGTGTGTGTGTGTGTGTGTGTGTGTGTGTTGTAGAAGTAGTTGATTTACACCAGCGCACGATGATTTATCAGACCTCGTTAACCGCCGAAGCCCCTGGCTGGTCTTTCCACAGCTAATCAGCAAACCCCTAACCAACACATGAACACACACACACACACACACACACACACACACACACACACACACACACACACACACACACACACACACACACATCAATAATCTAATCTAGTAAATCTGCAATAGAGCACTAATATTCTGTATGCCCATGCCCCTGGCCTTTGTGTTCATGTGTGTGTGTGTGTGTGTGTGTGTGTATGTGTTTACATGTGTATGTGTGTTTATGTGTGTGTCTGCAGTCTGCAGCCTGTTTATCATCAGACGCATAATGAACCCTGATCATAACTCTTTCGTCATGACAACCTTACTGACCCCTTACTGTTGTTTCCCGCCCCCTGAAAAACATCAACTCACTATTCAAAACAATCCCCTGCCCCTCTGGAATCCGTACCCCAAAAAGGATAATTGTTCAGTATTCATTTGGTGACGTTGTGCTTTTATGTTCCCTTCAAACTATTGGCAACACCCCTTTTTTTTGACGTACAGCCATTTAAAGTCGCAGGTTCTTTTCAGTCACACACAAAGGTAATTTGATTACTAGTGTGCTCCCTGCGATCACAGCAAGTTTGACACACACAGCATTACTTCAGCCAGCCAGAAAGAAAGAGAAAAAAAAGAAACATTGTTTTGATCTCACAAGCAGACGTATGCCTAAGAATCTTAATTTGGCACGATGAAAATAAAAACATAATTTGGGTTTTTAAGGGGCTTTCTGAAAGAACAGAGGGAAGTGATTAGATAGCATGCCGGGTTCCACATTAAACGTGTTAGAACAGTCCCAGGATTTTCACTTGCTGGGGGACTTTTATTGTGACGCAGCCGGGAGGCAGAGTGTTTGAATTAGTCATTAGGCCCCCTGGCGAGACTCTTTAAAGAGAAGAGAGCGTGTTAAAGTCAAGCCCTGTCTTACTAAGACAAAGCTGCTCCATTCAGAAAGGGACTGGGTGGCACTTTGAACTACTTTGAGCACTGGGGGGGATTGCTGTGTTTTGGGGTCTTTGCATGTGTTGTGTTATGTAAACTTTTTGTTATTCTATTTGAACGTTTTTTATGTCTTGGAAACATGTGGCTCACTGAAAGTAGACACGTGCTGTTGACATACAAAGAGACAAAGACCTTACATGGCTTGAACTTTTCACCAGTGACACTGAAAGAAAAAAAATATATATAGCAAAATAAGCCATCTAAATGTTAAACACTGTTAATTTGTGGCTAAATTATTTAGCTAGCTGTCGTGTCTAGAGAGCCAATACGCACATAAAAGCACCGTCAAGCACGTAGGTTTGTGCTAGACATTGGGCTGGGGGAAGGGCGTTGCAGATATGGGTATGTTTGATTCATTGGGGGGGGGGGGGGGGTATATGTGCATGCTCTCATTATTTGGGGGTTGCAGAAATGGGTATGTTTGATTCATTGGGGGGGGGAGCCCCCTGTAATCTACGTCCTTGCACACAGTGTGTCTATGGTGTGTCATACCAATTGTAACAGAAAAGGAACACTTCCAATGCTTCTTGCTACTGATAGGTTCCTCTACCCTCAAAGTCAACCGGCAGCAGCAGAGGTCTCCTTTTCAAGCCCAACTATATGACTCTGAAGAACGGTCTCGTTGGAAGCAGACTGTGACGGCTCAAAACAAACACACACACACGGTCGTGTCGGCGAACGTTTTGGTCGACTTGTTGTGGAATAAGCTTTTACGTTCAGTGAGCTGCTCATCCGAAATTGTCAGCAAAGATGTGGTCCCCATGCTATGTAGGAACAACAGAACTGATGGACTTCTGTGTTTTCATCCGGAATAAAACGTGTTTTGACAAAAAGAAAGACAGGTAGATAAAGGGAAAAAAGGAGACAAACGGGAGTCCGGGAGCCGCCCGCCCATTCCCCTTGGGAGCTCCTATTTGTTGACAAATGTTTTGACGGGTTGAACACCCATTTGTCACACTGACGTTGTTGTCTACTCAGTTTGCACAGAGAAAGGGAAAACTGTTTGTTTTCAGGTGACACGACATCAATTACCCTTTTGTCAGGAAACCTTCTGCAGAAATTACATCTTTATTTTTTTTAAAGCAACCAAAAAAAAATGTCCTTAAAAAACCTAATTGGTTGGAGTTGATGTCATGCTAGTTAATATGGCGGAGTAGCCTACTTCCTGATTAAAGTCAATGACTTCCCGATTAAAGTTATTGACTTCCTGATGTAGCTTAATATCCCAGGGACTATCTGTAAAACTAAAGCTCCCTATTGGCCCAGGAGTAGCATCTTCTTCTTTGGCTTTTCTAAATGAATTGAACTGAAATTAACTTCAGACAACCACTCTCTCATTGTTTCTGTTAATTAATGACGTTCCACTTTAGCATTTCATTTACATGACAAATTAAAGTGCCTCTATATCTCAACTTGATTGGCCACAAATTAAATTTCTTTGTCTGTTTAAAAAAAAAAAGTTATGTAATTAATTTCTATTTCGCTGGAAACACAATTGATTCATTAACAAAACGGGAGGATTTCTCTTATCGTTTTCCCTAAAGGTTTATCCCCCCCACCATCATTTGCCTTTTCACTCGAAGCCTGTGCACACTGCGTTTGAGGCCGAGCTCAATCAGAACGAAACATGTGTGACGATAATGACCCACTGTCTGTTTCTCTATTCAAAGTTAGTTGACCTTACAAATTGAATTGAAAGCAAATTAATTCCCATTGAAATGAACAATATGTTGCTACATTCAAACAGAAAGCTTTAAAGGTTTTCCGTAGTGCTTTGTCGCCGGTCTCATCAGTTTCTCCCTCCTTCCCTCAGCCGGAGACTGATTGTGCTAAACAATTCAATGCTTTGGTCAAGTGAAGCGGCAGTTTGGAGGTACAAAAGGTTAGATAATGATTTTCTTTTTGCGGCTTTCTCGCGGCCGCGCGATCGGAATTGATCATGGATGCATATATACCTCGTGTTTCAAATGTAGAGAGAGACAGAATGAGAGCAAGAGAGGGAGGGAGTGAGCGAGAGAGAGGGAGGGAGAGAATTAGGGAAAAGACGACAGAGAGATTGAGAAACGGAAGAGTGAGAGAGAAAAAGAGAGAACGGAGACAGACAGCGAGAGAGAAACAGAGAGAGAGAGAGAGACACACAGAGAGAGAGGGGGAGAGTGAGAGGGAGAGAGAGATTGAGTAAAGGAGAAGGAGAGACAATGAGGGAGAGACACCCACACACAGAGAAAGAGAGTGAAGGAGAACGAGAGACAGAGACGGAGAGAGACAGTGAGACAGAGACAGTTAGACAGACAGAGAGAGAGAGAGAGAGAGAGAGAGAGAGAGAGAGCGGAGGATCCTCCTTGTCTCTTTTGAGAAGCCATTACTGGACAATAGATATCGATTCCCGCAGTGTCTAACATTGGAATACCGAACAGGGCGATCCATTTACCTGTTTATCTGTCTGCAACCACAATGAGTCAAGGCAAACCAAAGCCAATACACTAAAGTCGACTCAAACATTTTATGAGTAAATAGATCGCTTGTGTTGGGCAGAAAAAGACACACACACACTCACGTAAATAGATCGCTAGTGTTGGGTATCGCAGAAGGCCAAGACAGACTCTGCTGTAGGTCCACAATGCCACCTATTGGGGAGGTAAGGAACTACAATAATGGCCCTGGAGTCTGGCAGCGATAGGAGAGGCAGGGATTCCAGCATTTTGTGAGTCCCCGGTTACAAGAGACAACCAGTGGTTTTTGAACCATTGGGAAACGGGGAGATAACTCCCTGTGGTGCGGAAAACAAACGCCCAAAAACCATGTAGACCTACCAGCTCTACGCCCGGAGTGACATTTAGCTTGAGAGTGGGACGGTTAATCTATTTTAATTACATCTAGGCTTGCAGTACATAGCTGTCATGGGAGCTGATCTGGAATCACCAGATCTAGACCCAGAATGATATTTAGAGTGTACTGTAGAGTAGCTGATCATTGATCTACAAAGCATTACATGGGCTAACTCCAACCTATCTCTCTGAACTTTTAAAATCACAGGTCTCATCAAGGTCACTCAGATCAGCTGACCAGCGGCACCTGGTTGTCCCAAGGTCGAGGTTGAAGCACAGGGGAGATTGAACCTTTGCAGTTGTCGCAACCAAACTTTGGAATGGGTTGCCTCTGCATGTCAGGCGGGCCCCTACTTTGCTGGTTTTTAAATCATGTCTTATAACACATTTTTAAACCTTGGCTTTTTAACCAGTATGACGGTTGCCTTTCTTTGTCACATAGTTTTAACTAGTTTTTGTGTTTTATTGTGTTGTTTTATTACATTTACTTTACCATCTTGATTGTACAGCACTTTGGTCAACTGTTGTTTTTAAATGTGCTTTATAAATAAATTTGACATTGACAGTTGACATTGAGGTCTAGATCTAGGGCATGTATCCACGGTTATGGAGTGTTATGTAATGATAAGCTGCTCACTAAGGACTGGTTTGAATGAGAAAAGATGAATGCCTTATCTCAAACTGAGACGGTCTATTAAATCAACTGGGGAAAACTTCTGCTACGCTGTGATGTTTGAAATATAAAAAGAACACATCAAAGGTTACCGAGGCCTTTGCAAAAAAAATTGTAAATCTTAAATAAACAGCAAGACATTTTTCAATCTCCACACCTCTTTTTTCTTCTGGTGTTGCCACGTTGTGATATTCAGCAGCAACTTGAGATCTCTTTTATGTTCATCATGCCACAATCAATTTCATATTTAGACTGAGCCTTTCCGGGAACAGCAGCACAGCAGATCCCAATACAGGAAGCAGCATCCAAAGAGATACATTTCAAAGGTATGAAACATTAAAAAAATAATAGAAAAATAATATAGCCTATAGATATTTCCAAGTTGTGTGTGTGTGTGTGGGGGGGGGGGGCGGGGGGGCTAATTTTAAAATGTTTTTGTCGCTTCATTCTGTTGCATGTTGTGTGGTAAAGATAACGTTGACGGAAAATTGGTCAAATAAACCGTGAACTTTGGGGGGGGGGGCAGGGTATCGCATTTGTCCTTATCTACATAAAAAGGCTTTCTATGCACCTAGTAATGGAATCACAACAGACCGCTTCTGCATACCAATGCGTTTGCATTATCCCATGCTGTTTATGCAAAAAAAAAAGAAGAAAAAAAAACGTGACACACAAACACAAAAATCACCTCAATCCCTTTTTGTTTTCCCTCCGACCTTAAAGCCGTATATCTTACCCTTTATACAGACAGACGGTGATTTATCACCACCGGCTGAAGCCTAGCCAATCAGTGTCCCCCTCGTCAAGAGTTGGGATGGCAACGTTACGGCACTGCATTAGCGTAAGTGATATTTGAGCCGGGACCTACTATAAGGCCATGTCTGGACACAAGATGAGCGTGCGCGCGCGTGCAAGTGCGCGTGTGCGCGTGCGAGTGCACGTTGCAAGCACACGTGCGCAGACGACATGCATTCCAGTTGTAGTGGTATGTTTTAGGCTAGCATTTGTCTCTGATAGGATAAGAATATCTGACACTACCACACAGGCAGACAGGCAGGCAGGCAGACAGAGACAGGTAGGGAGACAGAAAAACAGGTGGGTAGGGAGGAAGACAGACAGATAAGACCGACAGACAGGTAAGAAGACAGACAGACAGACACACAGACAGACAGACTGGTAGGGAATCAGAAAGACAGGTAGGTAGGGAGGAAGACAGACAGATAAGACCGACAGACAGGTAAGAAGACAGACAGACAGACACACAGACAGACAGACTGGTAGGGAATCAGAAAGACAGGTAGGTAGGGAGGAAGACAGACAGATAAGACCGACAGACAGGTAAGAAGACAGACAGACAGACAGACAGACAGACTGGTAGGGAATCAGAAAGACAGGTAGGTAGGGAGGAAGACAGACAGACAGACAGACAGACAGACAGGTAGGTAGGTAGGGAATCAAACAGACAGACAGACAGACGTGCAATGGCGGGGGGGCCACCATTTGTAGAGCAGCCACTGTTTTCGAGCGTGTGGATTGACAAGGCTGATGTGGGAAGGGGATGAAGGGATGATGAAGGGAGGAGGAAAGAGAGAAGGCGTGAGCGCACACACTTAACGGAAGGTGACAGGCGCAAAATGACAGGGTTTGGCCCGGGAGTGAGGGTGGCGTGTGTGTGTCACACACACGCACACACGCACGCACGCACGCACGCACGCACACACACACACACACACACACACACACACACACACACACACACACACACACACACACACACACACACACACACACACACACACACACACACACACACACACCACTAACCAGACATTAGCACACACACCTCAGCGAGGTAGGTACAGGCATGAGGAGGCAATTTAATCTGTTCCACCCCAAACCCAAATCAATGGCCGCTCCCGCGCCTCACTGTTTGTGTGCCTCACCACCCCCACCCACACACACACACACACCCCCAATCAGACAGGGAGTGGGTCTGGAGGGAGGGAGAGAGGGAGGGATGGATGGAGTGAGGCAGAGAGAGGGGAAGGGAGGTAGGGAGGTAGGGATGAAGTGAGGGAGGGAGAGAGAGAGGAAGGGATGGAGGGAGAGAGAGAGGGAGGAATGGACTGAGGGAGAGGGAGGGAGAGGATGGGATGGAGGGAGAGAGGAAGGGAGGGATAGAGTGAGGGAGATGGAGGGATGGAGAGAGAGAGGAAGGGAGGAAGGGATGGAGGAAAGGTTGAAGGGAGGTAAGGAGTGAAGGATAGCGGGATGGAGAGAGTGGAAGGGATGGAGGGACGTACGGAGGGATGGTAAGAGAGAAGGGGGAAAAAGAGAGGGGAAAGACGGGAGACGAGACAAAGTCATCTCCGACCGGCAGCCAGTGAGAGCCGACCCGTTCCCCGCGGCCACCCCCGACCCGTTCAGCTTCGGAGATGGAAGCTAGCAAGAGGAGCGAGGGATGGAGAGAGGGAGGGAGGGAGGGAAAGCTGGGCTATTAGATAGATTAACCCGGGGGAGAGGGTGACCTACAGAAGGAGAACATAGCAGGATAGAAGAAGAGAAAAAAACATCACAATTGACGCAGCGTCCTGTGCTGACAAAGTCCTTGATGCCGGGGGGTCACTCTCGCCAGTGGCAGGACAAAGGAGGAGGAAGGGGTGGAAAATGTTGTAGTTGTAGTTTCAGAATGAGAATGTTGAGAATTTCTACCATCACCTGATTACCTGGACAAGCTGTGGTCTGTGTAGCCCGTCTCCAAACGTTATCTGACCGATTTGTTTGAGAGCAAGCACTCCTCACGTTCATACAGGATCAAATTATAATACTCGATCATGCGGTTTTCCCAGGTCTGATGAGCAGACTGGAGAGAAGAAGAGAGGACAGTTCACAAACTGTCCACTGCTAACATTAAGCTTGACAATATTTTCATTTCTAGGTTGTAGTATTTGCCACACGAAATAAGAAACCACCAGGCAAATAGAAAATACCATATGTCGAGCAACTGTAAATGGAATACACATTCAAAATGGCCAGTTGACAGTTCCAGAGTTTCCAATGTCAAATGATTACCTGAACAAACTTTGAGGTTCCCCAGCATCTCTTCTTCAAAAGCTTCTTGATGAATCCAGTGTAGAATACCTTTCCAAAGCTTGACCATCACACACACAAAAACATTGGTAGCAAAGACCAAATAAATACGCTGTCAAGTCAAACAGTAGTAATGATTTTCCCCTCCATTTTACATGGTAACCAAACTCAAATGAGAGGCAGGAAGTAAGGTGAGTCAGGGTGAGTCAGCTTGATCGCCCCCTAGTGGTAAACTCCCAAAATGTTGCTTCACACTTATACTCTGACCTTTCCCACCAAAAGCCTGAGAGGTGGTGAAGTCAAAGTTATGTGACTGAACAAAGACGACACCTTCCATGTGTGGACTAGAGCACGTCTGTAGTCAACAACAACAACGACAACAAAAACGTTCCCCGGCCCTGAATGTTCCCATCCGATATGTTTTCGTTTTTAGATAGGCTAAATTCTTGTTTATGCGTACACACACACACACACACACACACACACAAACCTACTCTGTCTATATGCATCATTTTACATAAAAATTATAAATAGCATTTCGTCATTTCAGCATTAAAAAAACTTCCATCAGTGTGAGAAACTTGTACGCCAGTCTTGTGCGTTTCAACCAGTGTGCGAGTCTAAATTGGTACGGCTATGCAAATCAAAAGACATTTCTCCTAAAATTTGATTGTTTCAAATGGATAGTCGTTTTGCGCTTTGTTCCATCCAACTACATAATTTCTTAAAAAGAATAACGTGTCTGGTTTCTCATAATATTATAACTGCACAATAAGATACTAAGTGTGTGTCTCTGGCCAATTCACATAACAAGGAGAGGAGTAGGTCGAGAGTGTTTGTGTGTGTGTGTGTGTGTGTGTGTGTGTGTGTGTTTGTGTGTGTGTATGTGTGTGTGTGTGTGTGTGTGTGTGTATGTGTGTGTGTGTGTGTGTGTGTGTGTATGTGTGTGTGCAGGAGTTTTGAGTTTGTGTGTGTGTCTGTGTGTCTGTGTGTGTGTGTGTGTGTGTGTGTGTGTGTGTGTGTGTGTGTATGTGTGTGTGTGTGTGCAGCGACAGCGGAGCGACAGTGACAGATGAGACCTCTCCAGCTGACGGAACGTTCCGTGACAGCAGTTTATCAGCGCTTGGTCTGCAGGGTCACTCCGACTCCCAGCCTCCCTCGCTCATCCGTCACCATCCTTCCCCCCCCCCCCATTTCATCCCTCCTTCACTCCCCCATCGGTCACCCATCGCCCCCCCTCCTCCCCCTTCATCCCTTCTTTCCGGCCTCATCTGTCATCCGTCTCTCCCTCCTCCCTCATCCCGGGAGTGACAGCTCTGTCACGGAGCCGAGTAGTGCTGACAGCTGCACTTCTATCTCCTCACTCCCTGATACGGAGAGAGAGAGAGAGAGATATGGAGAGAGAGATGGATAAATAGAGAGAGAGAGAGAGAGAGAGAGAGAGAGAAATAGAGAGAAAGAGAGATGGAGAGAGAAAGAGTGCGAGTGATGGAGAGAAAGAGAGACACATACACACCAAAATGATACGTTCTCACCAAAACACTCTCCACTGTCCTAAAATGGAGGCCAGGTTCTACCTGTGGCTGGCTCTCTGCACGGGTGTGGCTCCACATTTCTTCCTCATGCGGAAAGAGAAAATTTTGTAACCTCGTCTCCCACATATTTAAACAGCAAACACCTCCAGATTTACTCTCCCTGTCGACTTTCAACCATGTTTCAGGAGGAATACGGGGGGGGGGGGGGGGGGGCTAGAAAGCACAAATGGCGCTCCGTCCTTAGATGCTGCGATAGTTTAATTACCACGCTGATAATTCCTCGCGCATTGCATTTACCCCCGCGGGGCATATTTATCGTTGTGTCCACTTTTCATTATGCTGTTCATTACGGGCGGTAAATAATGTTCATAAATGTGCCGGTGAAGCCCCGACACGCTCCATAGCGTTGGCAAACGTTATCCATCTTGTAGCGGCTGATCTGGCATTACCTGGCTGAATTATGTCCATTAAGACGGCCCGGCGAGCTCCACCCACCCCATAAGCCCCGCCGCGGGGCGCGGACGACGGCATTAACTTTTAAAGCCCCTGGAACGTCTTCCTTAGCCAACGCACCTCGTCATCAATCTCCCTAATGGCCACCGCGACCCCTTTCATCCCAATTCATAAAATAAAAATATGAAACCAGACTATTAAAAGCTCCTATTGTGAAGGGTCGGGGAGGATAAATCACAGAGGAGGAGAGATCATCTCCTATTAGAACGATTGGAGGGTGTGTGTGTGT
>JAPMUY010008809.1:40000-74490 GCA_026901105.3 Galaxias olidus
ATCACAGGAATGGCATACATAGTTTGCCCTTGCCACTAAAACACCTTTGACAAACTTTGTTTTTAAGTCACTGTGGATAACAACAGCCTCTCTGCAGTCTCTCTGCAGTATGTGCTGCCTCCGTACATTTCCCTCATCAGGGGCCGTTTCAACGTCAGTGTGACCTATGACATGTGTTTAACCTCAAACGTCATCATAGTTCATTTTCAAATTCAATGATTCCCGTTTTGGAAGTCTTTCCCACGCGTGTGAAGGAGACCGTCTCGTTCCGTGTGTTCCCGGCGTCTTTAATGAGACAGTCTTCCTTGGTCTGGGAAAGGCTGACGACTCTGTTTAATTGCTTTACTGTCTTTTCTCCTCTCTCTCCAGACAGGAAAGGAAGGAGTATTATGGGATGTTGGAGGGGCTCTACTAAAAAGGAGAGATTTAAGCTGTTTCAGCAGGACGCACATTTCCCTTCCCGTTTCTGTCTTTCTCTTTTTCCCTCTATCTTTCTCTTTTTCTCCTTCTCTCTGAATCTTTCTCTTTTTCTCCTTCCCTCTATCTTTAATCTGTTCAAACAGGAGGAGACAAAGAGAGGAGAGGAGGAGAGGAGAGGAGATGGCGGATTACGCAACTGCACCTCAGGGACACGGCCGACTTTCCAACAAACCTCTGTCTGTCAGACTGTGAGAGTGTGTGAGTGTGTGTGTACATGTAAGTCTGTTCATGTGTGTGTGTACGTGTGTGCGTGTGTGTGTATGTGCGTGTGTTAACTGTGCGTGTGACTTTGCGTTTTGTCTCTGTCTCTGTGTCTGCGTGGGTGCTCGTTTTCCAGTGTGGTGTTTGTATGGGTTACAGCTGGAATACTTTTCTCTTCCTGTTTGCTCCTCCTTTTCCTCCCTCTCCTCCTCCTTCTTCCCTTTCCTCTTTTCCTTCTCAACTCTTGTGTATTCCAAATCCACAAGAGTTGAGAAGGAAAAGAGGAGGAGGAAGAGGAAGGAGGAGGAGAGGGAGGAAAAGGAGGAGCAAACAGGAAGAGACAAGTATTCCAGCTGCTAAAAGACCAATTGCTGATTCCTTGGAAGAGGAGCTGCTGTTTCAAAGAGAACCAACAGTCAACGAGTTCAGACCGACTGCACACTGAACCTCCTGTAGTCTAGAAAGGTGCTACTGAACACTGCCAGCTGGTTTAAAGAGAACCAACAGTCAACGAGTTCAGACCGACTGTACTGAACCGACTCTATAGAAAGCACAATGCCCGGGCGCTGCGTTCTCCCTCTCTGTTGCTCATCCCTTATTCTCCTCCCCTCCGCCCCCTCCACCCACACACGTCATACCTCTTTGTCTTCCCATCTCTCTCTCTCTCACTTGATCTAACAGCTGCAGTGGTTTCATCCGTCTTCTATAGAGTCTGGCCTATGGTTACTTTACTTGGCAGTGGCTTAACGATGGACTGTGAAGGACGAGGCATCCTGTGTAATGCCAGGCACGGCTCTCTCTTTCTCTCTATCTCAGATGAGGTGACCTATACTATCACCTCATTGTCTCAACACATTTGTTCAGTCAAATTAAATTCATGGCTGCACAGATTTATTAAATTTTTATCTAAGATGTGAGGTAATCCAGCTGGCCTATAGCTGGTTCAGAATAATCAGTTTTAATAATTCAAACAATTTCTTCACGCTTAGACTTTCTTTTACTCACGTCTTTTTATAAACCCAAGGACTGACTAATGAACACAAAATACAAGGAACTTAAATAGGAGATAAAACAGGTGTCCTCACTTTAGCTAATGACAGTAGTTTCTGGAGATGATGCAGGAGCAGGTTTACCAAGGCTCTGTCTGTGTCCCGGAGCGGAGTATCCAGCTCTGGATCCGGATCTGTGACAATTTATATCTAGATTGGCCCAATATTTCACAGTGTAACTGGGCGAGTTAAATACATGACTTCATAATCATATTTAACTTTAAATAAATTGAAGAGGAAAAAAACAACCACAACCAAATAGCTTACTCTGTAAACCTAACAATTTATTGGATTATTTTTAAATGTATATAAATAAATCATTTTGCTGTAATAGATTGCAGCTGATTCTTCCATTTAATGTCAATAACAATGCTTTTTATGGGTACTAACAGTGGAAAAAAAAGCATGCCAATTAGTATCAATCTGTTGCGTCATGGTGGTGTTGTTTTGTTTTGCCACGTGTTGTCCTTTCTCCAGTTCACCACTAGTGGTCGCTAAACCTCCACTAGATTCACCAGCGCTGTTAGCTCGTGGCACATGGCTCTAACTGCTCTGGCTGTCCCCTTGTCACTGCCAGGGCTTTCGTGGGGGGGGGGGGGGGGGGGGGGGGGGGGGGGGGTTGCGTGTATATGTGCATACATTTGTCATTTGTGTGTGTGTGTGTGTGTGTGAAATGGGAAAAAAATGTAAAGCTAATACCTTGTAACGTCTTAAGGTGTGCTAATGTTTTGTGTTTGCACAAATACACTAAGTGTTCTTCATATATTCATTCATCTTTAAAATGTTATACATCAATAATTTCAGATATTTGAAACTTTGGATATTAATTTAACAAGATGTCTGTCAAGTGTTCCCAAATGCAAATGTATCTGTTTTAACACTAAACTCAAATCTGTGCACTTCTAGCTATCTCACCGTGCATGGGACGGTGAGATTATGCAAACAAATTTTACTAAACTAATCTAGCAATCCACTTTTTAGATTTAACCCACGTTGAATACTCATGCGGGTTAGTTGTGTCTCACATGTGGAGCAGTAATCGTCCCTGATCTGGTTAGTTTGAAAAACAAAACAACAAAGACAGCAGTATAACTAGGCGGGCTGCTCGGCCAATGTCAGGTTACTTCAAGATCGGCCTTGTTTTCCAGCAAAACATTTGACTGATTACAGATATTTATAGTTTGTCCCTTTAGTTTAGCCTCTATATTTCTTATTGCGACTGCTAGCAAGACGAAATTATTACAACTCCAACTATTCTAGCGCTGTCTCAATGTTCGTCAACGTCATTGTTCTTCAATTTCCAGGGGCAGGCCTGTGCGCGCTAAGAGCTGGAGGAGCCAGCGTCTCAACCAATCCAGTTTATACTGTCAAACCTCTCGATCCGCCTGCAGGGAAACTAAACCCGGTGTCAAATCGCGCACTGCTCACTGTAGATTTCACTTAGTGCCACTCAGAGCAGATCTTACGGGAGTGCTTACGGAGTCAGGGTGTCAACGAGGAAATTTGGGGCGTTCTCCACTGATGATGCTACCCGGCTTCAGGTGACATGGCAGCTGGCCAAGTGGAAGAAATGGTCAAGTCCCACAGGCTCATGGCAGGTATAAATGAGAGAGAGTTGGGACAGGTAAGCCCTTTTTTCACCTGGAGAGCCCGTGCAGCTCTCACGGCTACACCTCCTGTGGTCTCCTCTTCTGCAGGTAAAGTGAGTGTGTGTGTGTGTGTGTGTGTGTGTGTGTGCGCGCGCGCGTGTGAGAGTGTGTGTGTGTGTGTGCCAGCCATACGTTCAACATTTAAGACAAGTAAGGACTCTGTGTGGTAAAGTTGTAGCATGAGCTCTGTGTTTGACTGAGTCAAAGTCTAGTTGTGCCCAGTTCATTTTGTAGTGCTATTGATTGGGATCCTTCTCTTTAAGACTATACTTTCCCTTGAACTCTCTTCAAACTCAATTCTTTTATTCTCTCAGACTAATAGCTGTTATACTAAAGCCATTCCAACTAATCAATTTCTGGGGGCTAGTTTAAAGTTGTTGTTTTTTTTTATTATGTTTTATTAACGAGGCCGCTTAAAGTAACAACATCTTGAATACAAATTTTTCAGTGAACTTTTAATGAGGTTTGGTCTAAATTGTATTTGGTTCAATTTCTTGCCATTTTCCCTCAGTGTTTTTGAGTTCGAGTCACCTGAAGTCAGATGGCTGGCAGCCAGTGACAGATAAGAACGTATCATCAAGCTGGATTTAAACCTAATCTGTCTTAACACCCTGCCAATCCTCTAAGTTATCCTTTTCTAACTTCTGTCATTCACATTTCTACGCTTTCCAAGAAAGAAACTCAGGCTTGGCATGACATTTGAACATTTCAAACCGAATATATATATATATATATATATATATATATATATATATATATATATATATATATATATATATATATATATATATATATATATATATATATTATATATATATATTATATATATATATATATATATATATATATATATATATATAGTTATATATATAGTTTTTTTTTACATTACAGCAATTTTAAAAAGGTGAAAGGGAACGACATCCGAATACCTCCGAATACAACACCATGGGTCCTCCTCTTCATAGGGAACATTCCACGCACGCCCATTCGCTGGTCACTCAAGTCGATCAACTCAAGAGTTCAAAAAGCTGCATATCAGACCCGATAATAATCGAGACCAGTTCTACAAAGACGGTGGCGAGACTAAGGCGTTTTATCCTGCCGTTTGATATGTCAATGAAGATATAAATTATTCTGTTTATTCTCTTCAAAGGCCACGTGGGCTTCAGTGCAGCCTGTGCCTCCACGGTCGCAAAGGAGACGCTCGCTCGCATTCCAGACTCTAAAGAGCCTCAAAGCCATGGTGGACCCACATCTAAAGACTTAGACTTAAAATAATTGGCATTAAGGTTGGATGTTGAAGTGAAAGCTAAATCAGGATAGTTGTGGGCATAGCAGACCAACCAATTAGACCCAATTTACTTTTGTATTATTAACTCACACTGCTGACTTGACACAAAAAAGTGTGTCAATGCGCTAGAAACCAACTTTAATGGTATGTGCTTATGTGTCGAAACAACTATTGCTTGTTGTGTGATCTCAGCTACATTGTTGATCTAAAATCCATTCTTCTCCCACATCCCCCCCCCCCCTCTCTCTCCCATCAACAACTATTGCTTGTTGTGTGCTCTCAAAATCCATTCCTCTGCCCCACCCTCCCACGCCCCCCGCCCCCCTCTTCAGAGCTGTCTCTAACATGGTGCAGGCTCTATGGGCAGTTTCTGTACTGATGCTGGTGTTGGCCCCTCTTCCCTCGGGTGTTGGCTCCGCCCCCACCGTGCACCTGTGCGGTTCTCACCTGGTCGACGTCCTCTATCTGGTGTGCGGCGACCGGGGTTTCTTCTACAACCCCAACCGGAACCGCAGCAAAAGGGACCTGCAGCCGGCCATTGGTGAGAATTAACCAGTTATTTTTTATAAGGATTAAGAAAGCTAAGAATAGCCAGAATAATATAGATATAATACAAATATATAGAAATGCTTTTAAAGCGTTTTAGCTAGGCCTGACTAGTCTTTCTGACATTTCTACCATGTAGCATATTATTAAATGTGTCCATTTGGATCAGAACTTTAGCACACAAAAGAAACCGAAAATAAACGGACAAACTCAACAAGCAAAACATTGTTTTAATTCTCTCTTATTTGGTATTATCAGAGGGGAAGACATTGCCCAGCAGACTTAAGTCTGACTGTGTCTTTATGCAACTTCTGTCATCTTTGTTCAAAGGCCGAAAACTCTAATGAGGAACCTAATTTAACCGATTGTCGTCCCCCCCAAAACATAATAATATTGGCTTGTTTGGGCAACTTGCTAGAAAACCTATGAACTTTTTCATCTAAGCCAATCATTAGTGTGCACGTATGGTAGAGCCTCTAGAGCACCAGCCTTTGAAGACAGACCATGAAGCTGTTATTTTACTGCTTTGACAGAATCCGCCTCCAAACAGCGTCTCGGTGTGTGACAAACCAATTGTCGAAATTGTGTGAAATCCCTAAATTCCTCATTATATTCTCCCCAAAAACCTCAATATTCGATCCAACACTTCAGTTAAAACCCAACTCAGAGATTCTATTGATGCTAATGCCAACGGTAGGACAGCTATGATATGCCTGTGTTGGATTCTAAATTCCCATCCCCCTTGAAGTGGCGATTTAAAGCAACTGTATGCAATTTTTTAGTAATATCGGATTATCAACACATTTATTCTGATAGCACATTCATTGTAATGTCTATGGAAGAATGTCGCGGTTCAGATCAATCCTCTTGAAGTTTCAACATTTAAAATAAATTTTGTCTGCAACCAGTACGATCTCGCAAAACTGTGACGAATTACTTTATGGTGCAAGGAAGTGCGTCACTAAATTAGAAAGAGATGCTCATACTTGGACTAAAGTCGTTGATTGTGCTAGCAAGCCAAGTGACCACGAGCCTTCTGCATGTCTTCTTTGCGACTGTTAGGGAAAGTAATTACATTAAGCAAACGGTAGGTTTCGCCAAAATCGCCTCCGTCACTTTAAACAGGGCTAAACGGATTGGCCAAATCTGATTACACAGCCACAAAGCCCCTATTAAACAGTGATCCTTATGAAATTTGTTGGGCCAATGTTGTTTGTTTTTGTTAAGATCATCTATTTATTTGGTGGGTGGAACCGTGGAAGTCATCGATTTAAAGGGGGTGTCTTTACGTCAGACTGTCTCTTGCGTCACAGGGTTCTTGATGAAGCGAGGGCACGAGGATCGCCCAAAGCCGCGGAAGGGTTCGTCGTCTGGGCACGGACGCCGGGAGGAGCAGAAAGTCAAGAGGGGTATCGTGGAGCAATGCTGCCATAAGCCGTGCAGTATCTACGACCTGGAAGGCTACTGCAACTAACTAGCCGAATAGCTCTCATTTTCTGTCCAATATCACTACATCAGGACACTTTGTCTTATACTGATTTC
Organism: Galaxias olidus; assembly: GCA_026901105.3. Lineage (NCBI taxonomy): Eukaryota > Metazoa > Chordata > Actinopteri > Galaxiiformes > Galaxiidae > Galaxias > Galaxias olidus. The sequence goes on from JAPMUY010008809.1 coordinate 46,759, forward strand.
AGAAAATTTGTTACCTGACCTGTAATCATACCTTGCAGTTGAGGCTCAAGTTTTTTGTTATTGTGGAGTGAGTGTTGCTGTGAATGTGAATGGTTTAAGGAGCATACAGAGGTGACAACATAATACAATTTTTGTTTGCAGTCTTAGAGCGCCCTCTATTGGCTAAATATTAAGTTGTATAATGATTTGGCTGACCCTTATCCTTGTCAAAAAATGAATACAATAAATATGTAAATAAATAAAATTACATCGCAAATAAAAAATTAAGACCAAAATACACAGAAAATAAGTTAAAGGCATTTCATCTATTTATTTACAAAGAGCATAAAAGTAACTTCAAAATGTATTTATTTGGACACAGTACTCCTCATAAAAAATACAGTTATTATCGTTTAAATGTAAAAGGATGCATTAAAATAATTGGTTAAAGATAACTATTACAATCCCAACTATACTGACTATGAAATTATTACGGAAAACAACCTGAAACAAAGGCCTAAACCTAATTAAATCCAATTCCAAAAAGGGGCATTGTTGAAAAGCAACAATCTTTGACACGGCGCCATTTCAATGGCTTATTAAAATATGTCTGAGTCACTAAAAAGCATGCGGCCCATTGGAGGCTTGCTAGACATTGTAGACCAGGGAGTCTGCTGTAAAAGACAAAAGAAGAAAACCCATCTACAAACTGCAGTCTACTGGAGAAGTAGAAGAAAATCATCTACAAACGGCGGTTTCCTGAAAGAGACAAAACAAAAAAAACACGCTTTAGAAAATCAGCAAGAACAAATGTACACAGGAAGTTAAGTAAAAGACAAAAAAAGAAAGGCTAACAGCTGTGTCATGCAAAGTGATAAAAGTCATGTGCCAATGATACTGTATGCTAAGATTACTTTCATGCAGTACTAATCTTTCAAATGTAGTACAATCATGAATCAAACCATGACATTTGAGGTGGCTTAAAGCAACAGTTTCTAATGGACAAAAAAAACATGGCTAAAAAGCCACAATCAACCCTCTTCAGATCAGAACCCTATTCGGGTTGGGGGGGGGGGGGGGCGGCGGCGACGACGACATGACATGTTAGGGAAGGGGGTTGCTAGTGTCACTTACCCTGGCGGAGGGGAGCGGGCGTACCCCCTGGCTGCTGGTTCTCCTTGCTGGCGTTCTGGAAGGCCTTGCTGGGGTCAAACGTACGCCGTGACCCCGGCTGCTCCGCCCTCAGCTGCTCCAGGTCCTTCTTCTGCTTCGTCAGCTGGCCCTTCAGTTTAGACACCTCCTGCAGGATGGGGCGGAAGACAGACAGACAGACAGACAGACAGACAGACAGACACGTGAGCTGACTTCACCCAAAAACGAGGACATATCCCAAAGAGAGTAGAATGTGACCTTGGAAATATGTAATAAAAATATTCAAATACACCATGAACAAATCTAATGCCACACTGTGTAGGCAATGTGCAGCGTCCTTTTTAAGCCAACCAATCAAAGCCAAGAAAAACAGGAACTAAAAGGTTGTTTGTGTTGTTCCCCTCGACAACGGCCATCTTTAAAAGTTAAACCAGGTATGCTGTGTGTGTGTGTGCATCCTGTAGTGTTTATTTTGTGCTTTGACCAGAAACCCTATGAGTGATAGCTTAGCAAAGAGTGTTTTTTTTCTTCCAAATGTATGAAAAATGTGGATAAGTTGAGACATCTCAGGGAGACAGACACCCCAAATAGTGAACTGTTCCATTGAGGAGGTGTGGACCTGTTTTAGGGCGATGTTCTCGTCTTTGAGTTTCACCACGTGTTTGATCTTCTGCTTCTGGTTCTGGTGGCCCAGCAGACGGGCGTACGCGTCCGCCAGCTTGTTCAGCTCGTCCTGGTTCACCCCGTTCTCGTTCAGTAGTGCATCCCGCTCCGCAGCAAAGCCATTCAGCTGCTCCTGTGGGAAAAACCAAATGGGACATTCGTCAAGATTATGTTTCAAATACTTTGATAACTTTGACAATTTTTTTTATTATTATTTATTCTTGTAAAGTCATATTTCTCTCTATCTTGAAGTTGACTTAAAACTACATTTCCCATGACTTCACTGACCTGGAAGGGCTTGACTTTGGCAAATAGTTCCTCGTACTGTTTCTTCCAGTGTTCTGTCTCGACTGAAGAGCTGTGAGACAAAGCCACAGAGAAGTGTCGGTCAGTGACGATTTATTGTGCCTCAAATATCAACAATGGCATATATTGTTATTAACCAAAGAAAGACTCTTTTTTATGACAACATTTTATCTGTCACTTTACCGTTTTTATTTTTAAAAACATCACTGGTCATATTTATGAAGGTAAAATTAAGAATGAAAATGACCATGACTGCATGACCAACATACTCCTTAAGACTCCGTTATGCTTTTATCGGCAAAGTGTCGGCCAATATCTGCACCCTTTCAGATTTTCACAGGTAGGAAAACCCAGAGGTGTTAGCTCAGTGTCTGACATATAACAACATGTCTTTTCAATAATAATTCTTATTGCCTCCGTCATTTTGTCAGACGAATTTTTTTTTTTTAAATCACAAAATGGCGGTGGGATCGGGGTCACCTGTTCTCCTGTGCCTCGGCCACTTGTCTCTGTAGTTCCCGTGTTTGCTTCTCCACATCCCACTGTAAAGAGACCTTCTCCTGGGACAGAACCGCAACCTGCTCCCTTAGGGCCCAGCTGTCATGTTCCGCATACTCCACCTGCGTTATGTCACAACATAACACAATTAACGTCGTACTTTGTTAAGAATTGTGTTATATCTCAAAACAACGCAATTACATCTACTTTGTTAAGACCTGTGTTATATCTCAAAATAACGCAATTACACCTCCTACTTTGTTACGACCTGTTATATCACAAAATAACCCAATTACACCTCCTACTTTGTTAAGACCTGTTATATCATAATACCTGTGTTATGTCACAATATAACACAATTAACACCGTACTTTGTTAATACCGGTGTTATATTACAATACAACACAATTACACCTCCTACTTTGTAATAGAACATGCTCACAAAGAACATGTAAATAATACAAAATACAAAATTTGAATTTGTTTTGTAAATTACACTGTCTCACAGTGAAAAAGTTGAGGAAATATTAAAACTAAAAACATATGTATTAATCAACATCAAACTAAAAATATTCGTCAAAACGTTTTCACAACCGTAAGAAGCTCAAAAGGGGTGATAAAACTAATAGAATTAGTTTTTCCACAAATGGACACAACATAAGTTGATGAGTTGATGGATTTATTTTTCTAAAGCTGTACTCGTCTCTGGAGGTCTGCTTTATCCTCCTCCACCAGCACCAGCCGGTTCTGCACCGCCATGCCTTCCTGCTCCATTTGGGCCAACCGACTCCGGAGGCCCTGCCCATCCTCCTTCAGACGTTGAATCTGGTCCTAGAACAATAGGGGAGGGCAGGACAGTTAACCTAACACCCCTGATCACCGACAACATACTTTCAGTCGTTTTCAATCAATGCATTCGGTAATGAGAAGAAAGGATGACCTTCATCTCCTCCTCGACCTTCTCCAGGCGTTTCAGCATCTCCGCATTCTCCTCTCCAAGTTCCTCCAAACATTTCCCAGCCTCCTCTTTCTCCCCCGTGACCTTTTCTAGACGTTTCTGGACCTCCTCTTTCTCCTCGGTGACCTGTCTGAGGATCAGCTCGCGCTCCTGCTCTCGTCGCAGCGCCTCCTCTCTGCCCTGCCTCTCCTGCTGCGTCTCCTCCTGGAGCCGGCCGTTTAAGGAGGTGTGGCTCTCCTCCAAGGTTTTTATCTCCTCCTCTTTCTGAGCCAAACGAGTCTGTATGTCCAATAACATTCTGCGGGGGAGGGGATTAGAAAAGAAGTTTCTATGGCAGCGTTTTCCAACCTTTTCCAACCCACGGCACGCTTGCATAAACGGATTTATTTCGCGGCACACCTCAGATGTAAAACTGAATCACACTTAATACAAAAGATTTGTTTATCTTTCCCAAATGTGACTTTCCCGAAATTCCACGGCACACCGGATGATGTCTGACGGCACACCGGATGGGAAATGCTGCTCTACACTGCCATGTCAATTATCATCATTATGGCGCATGTACACACACACACACACACACACACACACACACACACACACACACACACACACACACACACACACACACTGAGCTTACCTCGCAAACTCCTCTCTGGTTTTCTCCTGACACTGTTGGGTGTGGCTGTGTTTCTCCTTCAACTCCTCCATCTCCTCCGTCACTCTGTTCACCTCCTTCTCTTTCCCCTCCTCCAACTTCTCCTTCTCCTCTCTCATCTGCAGGGTGACTCTCTCCGTCTCCTCCTCCCGTTGTCTCTCTCTCTCCTGTGCTTCTTTCAGAGCCTTCGTGGTGCTGAGGACACCCATTCAGAGGGGTGGTGTGGACAGAAAGCATAGCATCGTTAGTCCCGGATGGATAATCGTCCTGCAACAGTCAAACCTCATTCCTCCTCTGCTCAAAATGAATGTTCATAATAATGCTTTCCACGGGGCCAAACGTAACGGGAGCGGATGTAAACGTTGCGGGACGCTCACCTTTCCAGCTCCGTAAGCAGCTCTCCTATCTTCCCCATGGAGTCGCGGTGTTCCTCCTGCAGCCTCATCACGGCCGCAGCGTGGACCTCCTCCAGCCTCTGCACCTCCACGCTCTTACTGAAACACACACACACACACACACACACACACTTCCCTCAGTCAGAGCTAGTTAACCATAACACTCATCCAACCTCCACGCTCGTACTGAAATACACACACACACACACACACACACACACACACACACACACACACACACACACACACACACACACACACACACACACACACACACACACACACACACACACACACACACACACACACACACACACACACACACACACACACACACACACACACTTCCCTCAGTCCGAGCTAGGGTTTAAAACATCGATCACCTAGTATCAAACCCCTTAGATGGACCGTAGATTAGGGATGGGCAGTTATTTATTTATATTATGCCTAAAGTTAATATTATTCATTAGCGATTTTGATTACATACTGTTTATAACATGTACACCAATGCCTAAATATGTAAAAAGTAGAAAGAAAAAGCACAATTTCAATGCATTCGATACATTTTCCCTGCTTTCCACATCAACTAGTTTAAACTTGCAGGCAGCGCGCCAACTGAAGGCACGAGAGCGCTCCGACTCTCCGCTCAGAGATCAAAGAAAATCCGTCCAAATGTGTCACAGTAAGAAATGTTCAGAAATTGGAAAAGGAATGTATATTTAGCCAAGGCCAGATCACAAAAGCCCTTCAGGCTACATTACAAGTGCGCTATAGCGAATAAAAAAAAAAAACTAATACAGAAAAAGTAAATATTACATATATATATTTTTTCATAATATTTTTATTTTGATTAACCGAAATATTTTTGACAGACTATTCGAATAGTGATATGGCCTAAAATGCCCATCCCTACCGTAGATGTATATTAACGCACTAAAAACACCCACTGTAAAAGCGATAACAATTAGCCCATGTGGAACTGAATAGGGTTATAAAAGACTACCTCCGACTCCTCCCCTCTCCTCCCCCCAGTACTCCTCACCTCTCCACCAACGCCCTGGCCTCCTTCAGCTCTGTCTCCAGCTGAGAGTTCTCCAGCTCTAGATCGGTCTGTGTCTCCTGGCTGCCTTTTGCCTCCTCCTGCCTCCTGCTCTCCAGCTCCTCCAGGACGGCCAGGTCCCCAAACACCTCCTCCAGCTCCTCCGTCAGCTGTTGCACCTGCTCCTCCGACTCCTCCTTCATCTGCTGCAGGAGCACGGACAGGGAGTTGGCCAGCGCCTGAGGTGGAGTTGCATGAAAAGAGGAAAAGGAGTCACATTTCCAAACAAGACTCGGCTGAACAAATGATCATTCATTAAATGACTCCTCACGTCTGAGGGTATACAAACTACAGTTAGCTCACAAAACATGTAGGTATTATTTAGGCTTAGGCTGAAACTCTTGGTTGGGTGCTATCCGTGCATGTGTATGTGTATGCATGTGTATGTGTGTATGTGTATGCATGTGTGTGTGTAAAGACATGTCTGCGTTGCTCCCACCTTCTCCTTCTTCAGCTCCTCGGTGAGGGAGGCGTTCGCTAGCTGAAGCAGATCCCGCACCTCCTTCTCCTTCTTCTTGTTCGCCTGTAAGGCGTTTAGCTCGGCCTTCAGCTCCTGAACTCTCCTCAGACCCTCCTCTTGGGTTCGACCTACACACATTCACGTCATGCGCTGCTATTTCTAAATGTCGCGTATATACTGAAAACATAGTAAAAAACACTTGGCAATAAAACACACATGGCTAAAACATCTGCCACCACAGAATGCATTTGAAAGCACTTAAGAGTCCTAACCAATTTTACACATAAATCTAAAACCAAAAACATCAAATGTATTAAACCTAACCTATTATCACACATTGAAAGGTAACCCCCTTTTTTTTTCTTGTTGATTTTCTTGGATACGATAGCCTCTACGTGCTGATCCTTGCTGAAGTAAACGAAGACAACTCACTCCTCTCCTCCTCCAGAAACAGACACCTCTCCCCCAGGTGTGCCACCCTCTCGTCCAGCTCCTGTTCAGTCCTCCTCAGCACCTCCCTCAACCTGGCCAGCTCCGCCTCCTGCTGCCGCACTGCATTGTGGGAGTCCTGCACTTCCTGGTTGGTCCGCTGCACCTGCGCCTCCATTTCTACCAGTTCTCTCCCGGACGTTTTCAACTCGGACTGCCGGTACTCCAGAAGCTTCTCCATCTGCCCCAAAGCATTCTGGGAAGCCTCCAGCTCCCTCTGTTGTTTTTCAGACTCCTCCTCTTTTTGCCTCAGAGCATTCTGGGAGCTCTGTAGGTCTGCGTTGTACTGCTCTACTTTCTTCTCCAGATCACTGCAGAGAAATGTGGATTAAGGTTTGCAAATGTTGGGGCATTCATTTTTTTTTTGTTTTTGTTGCAAGACTACTGTTGCAAGTGGATTAAGAAACTCATGACAAAGAGGTCAAACAGATTCTTTCTTTTGTCTATCGGTGAAAGACAAGGCCATAAATTCTAGTTTTGATATAAGTGACCTACAATAGAGCATCTTTTCTTTACCTTCTTCTAGAGAACATAACATATTTACCTTCTTCTAGAGAACATAACAGATTTACCTACGGGTTTCCTCAACTGTACTGCCATGTCAATTAAACTGTTGTAAGGTGATGGATGTTTTACCAGGATGATTTACCTGAACATAACATATTTACCACCTACAGGTTTCCTCAACTGCAAAATCCACTGAGAGGAATATCAGATGTCTCACCCCAAGCCAATAACTATTACCAATATTTGTCTTTGTTCAAGTAAGTTGGCTGGTCTAAAAGCATTGGTCGTAGTATGCCAAGAAAGGTCCGGAGCTCCTTAACCCTAACCCCAGTGCCGCCCGCAATATGGCTGGTGTTCATTTCAAGACCTGGGAGTGTTTGGCTAATCAGATTTAGTCGTTAGCGGGACGCAGTGGTAGCCGGCTTACCCCAGTTTCTCCTGCTGCGACTCGCACTCCTTCTGCTCCGAGTCTGTCCTCTCGCGCACCTTCAAGCGCAGATCCTAGAACACACACACACACACACACACACACACACACACACACACACACACACACACACACACACACACACACACACACACACACACACACACACACACACACCAAAATGTGTCCTTAATAAAGTGCAGATCCTAGAACACACACAGGATGTATACACACAGGCAAAATGTTTCCTTAATTATGCGCAGATCCTAGAAGGTCCACAGGATTTATACACACACAGATTTATAAAATTGTGGCGTAGTGATTTAACAGAGTATAAGAACTACTGTGTCATGAGAGATCACTTAAAATCACCCATATCAATAATGAACGTTAATTTGATCATATAATAAGTTTCATAAAATAGTTGAAACTGTGTACAATGTGCTACTTGTGTTCTACTAGTTTGATTTCACTACCTTAAACTCACATTTGACGATTGACAATGGTTGTTCTTACAACAATTCTACCTTCAATCAAAGATTTGACCTCTAAAAGTAGACATACTGATGTAAATTTATAGCAGTGTGTATCGCCATATTGTATAATGCCTATTTTTTTTTGCTATTGGAGTGTTTTATATCAAACCTGTACTTCTTACAAGGGTCAAGTCCTATTACATGTAACATACTTGCGTGAACGTGTCCAACTGTAAGGCAATGGATGTTTGACCTGGATTTGGTCGTTGAGTTGTAAGGTGATGTATGTTTGACCTGGATTTGGTCGTTAAGTTGTAAGGTGATGTATGTTTGACCTGGATTTGGTCGTTAAGTTGTAAGGTGATGTATGTTTAACCTGGATTTGGTCGTTAAGTTGTAAGGTGATGTATGTTTGACCTGGATTTGGTCGTTGGGCTTTAAGGTGGTGGATGTTTGACCTGGATTTGGTCATTGGGTTGTAAGGTGATGGATGTTTGACCTGGATTTGGTCGTTGGGTTAAAAGGTGATGTATGTTTAACCTGGATTTGGTCGTTAAGTTGTAAGGTGATGTATGTTTGACCTGGATTTGGTCGTTAAGTTGTAAGGTGATGTATGTTTAACCTGGATTTGGTCGTTAAGTTGTAAGGTGATGAATGTTTGACCTGGATTTGGTCGTTGGGCTTTAAGGTGGTGGATGTTTGACCTGGATTTGGTCATTGGGTTGTAAGGTGATGGATGTTTGACCTGGATTTGGTCGTTGGGTTATAAGGTGATGTATGTTTGACCTGGATTTGGTTGTAGGGTTGTAAGGTGGTGGATGCTTTACCTGGATTTGGTCATTGGGTTGTAAGGTGATGGATGTTTGACCTGGATTTGGTCGTTGGGTTATAAGGTGATGTATGTTTGACCTGGATTTGGTTGTAGGGTTGTAAGGTGGTGGATGCTTTACCTGGATTTGGTCGTTGGCGGTGTCTAGGTAACCCTGTAGAGCCTTGATCTCTTCCCTCAGCTCCTGGATCATCCCTAGAAAAAAACAGGAGGCTTAGAGAGAGAAAGCGCACACACACACAGACAGACAGACAGACAGACAGACAGACAGACAGACAGACAGACAGACAGAGACAGTGGCTCACCATGCAGTTTGTCTATTTCATTCTCCAGCTCCTCGTTCTGAGTTTTAGTTGCCACGAGAAGGTCCTCTGTAAACAGAAAACCAGAATTGAAAACGTAAACACTGGGTCAAGGAAATAAATGAAACCAAAGCGTCATATAGGGGAAAAAATAAAAGAAAGCAAAACACAGAACACCGAGAGTTGAAACTGGTGCCACATTGACTCATTTAACATTCAAGCTAGTTAGAAAAAAAACATAACAAAAGGTTAGAGGAGTTATTGGATTGAGAGCATGGTTTTTGACAATTGCAAAAGGCTAACTACAGTTTGTTAGTTGGCAAGCTTTAACTGTTATAACACTTAGCAAGGGTAAACTGTATGCAATATTACAGCACTTGAGAGGATTTTGAACCACATCGTTTTTTACCAGGTTTTCGTTATTGATAACAGTTGTCCCATTGTAATGGAACAGGATGTTGAACCACACCACTGTTGACCAGGTTTTAGTTATTGATAACAGTTGTCACATTGTAATGGAACAGGATGTTGAACCACACCACTGTTGACCAGGGTTGAATGACTGAGGCGTACCGAGGTCTCTGTTCCTCTCTCTCAGAGCGGACATGGTGGACTCAGCAGCCTGCATGTCAGCCTCTAGCACCTTCACCTGGCTCTCCGTGTTGATCTGGAGGAAACTCAGCTCCTGAAGAAATGAAACGCTTTTTTTAGTTTGGTTCAGATGCTTTCATGTAAGCAAAATATAGGGATTTTACACACACACACACACACACACCGAACTTGCGAACATCACAAGAATACATTTTGTGCCGCTTTAATAAATAAATATATATATATATATATATATATATATAACTAGATAACTTAAAAGGGACCATTTGGGATGAAATGAGTACAGCATTTTTTTTTAAGTAAAATGACCAAAGCCAGTTGGTTCATATGAACAGCATTGCTCTAGAATATAGAGTACATTTTATTATATAAAACAGGACAAATACGCAATCAATTTAATCAACAGCACTAATCTGGCTCCACCATGGGAGCTGTATACTGTATAGAATTTGTCTCAACCTCAGCACGTGACCATTGTGATGTTCTGTCTTATTGTAATGTCGTGTCCTTGTGTGGCTTGTTTTCAGTGGATGTACGATCATGTGATTGATTTTTGTTTTATTGGCGAGACCAAAGACACTTTCCCTGCCTTGGTGGGACAATAAAGTTCTATTCTATTCTAATATCTAAATACAGAGTTGTGTCCCACCTTGTCCTTGGCGTCCAGATTGTTTCTGGCCTCCAACAGCTCCATGGTGAGAGAGTTGATCCTCTTCTTGGTGGCGTCAGCAGAAACCTAAGAACACACGTGTAAAACAGTGTAGCTTTATTTGCATAGAGTCATTCCGATAATAAAATACTTTATTGACATTACCGAAGTCCTCGAACATAGTAATGGACGCCAACATTACACAACAATATACATTTATCTCACGGGAGGCAGGCTGGAAACACGCTGCGCAACCCAAGTCTTAGAAATCTGAGACTGAAACATGTAGAAAAAAAAGAAATTGCCGGGAAAGCCTGACCTTGTTCTTAAGGAACTCGTTGGCCTTCTTGAGCTCGGCCAGCTGTCTCTCCAGAGTGGTGACGCTAGCCGAGAGACCAGTCTTCTCCCTCACGGCCGCCAGCAGTTTGGCCTCCGCTCTCTTCAGCTCTTCCTCCAGGGATTGCATGCGGTGGTCCTGCTCCCCGCGGTGCTGAACCAAGAAACGGATCTATGGAGACGCACGCACGAACATGAAGTCCAACACACGCGTAGAGAAATCTTTGACATATATTGGATCTAGGCACTTTAAAATAAAGTGCTTTAATATCTGAAGGGCCTTTTGATTGTAAAACAGTGTTTTTGTTTCGTAACAGTACCAGAACCTAGGCGTTGGAAGCACTAACTTGATGGGGCAAATTAATCCTCATTTTCAAACTGTCTCGGTTTGCCAGCATTCACATTTGGGTTTAACAGAATGCTGTGATGGCCGTATTGGGAGGTGGACAGTAATACCTCTCTCTCCAAAAGGCGCTGCTGCTTCATCTCCATGGTGGTGACACTGCGATCTTTCTTTGCACTGGACTTGTCCGCCTATGTCAACAAATACACAAGACTGAACGAGGGAACCTCACATAAAGAAATCAGATGAGATCTTTTAGAACTATTTATTACATATAAAAGTAATTCATGTCCATTCAACACAAAGAAAAAAACAACACAATTATCAAAGCAATCAGAATTGACTTAATCCATGATTGTCCAAATCAGATTAACTAAATTACAGTGCAAGAGGTTTGTTTACCTCATGGAGAATTGCATATATTTGTGTAAAAATGTCTCTGTGCTTGGTTAATCTGTCAATTTACCAAGACATCTGCAGACATAGTCCTTCGCATTGGTGACATCGAGACATTTCTTGATGGTGATGGTGGTGGTGGAAGTGTTGTATCTGGAAACAGCGACAGTATTGATGATCAGTTCTTACTTTGGATAACCCGATGCATTCAAACGCATTCACATTTCACTGCTTTCAGTGTTTGGGAAGAGTTAATTTACCTGCTTTGACAGGTCGGAAGCGCTCAGATTTGTGGAAGGACGCGGCGCCTCTCATCTCCCCCGGTTTGATATCGTATGTGCCCGGTGGTGGGGCGCAACCTCGACATGAAAACGTTAAATAAGGTTAATTTACCTGTTAACCAAATTTAGTTACCTTGTACATTGGTGACGGTTAACGTTCGATGGCTATCTAATCAACATACTTGTCTTTTTTTGTGGCGCTTACAGTTTACGTCAGAGTGGCTAGCTCTTTAGAGTCTAACGTTAGCTGGCTAGCTTAGCAAACGTTATCTTATAAAAAAGCAAATGTTTCTACTTACCGACATTTTCGTTGAACCTTTTGACGGGCGCTCTTGAAAACGACATCACTAAGTATCTATCAATAATAATCTACCTTATTTTACTTGTAATTACGTTAACTAATTAATATAAATGCGCAGACATGCAGCTGCCCAGGCGAGTCAACAAAATGTTACCCCGCTGAAATTTCAAAACAACGTTGTACGTGACATCTATCCAATGAATGAGCTTGTGGTCCACCCCCCTCCCCTCTTTCAGGAAAAAAGTTTTTAAACAGCTAACCACTGTCTCGATTGTGTTTACTTTTACTACTTTTTTAAAAATACTTTTTTACTTTTATCTATGCATTTGTTCGACAGAAAATATTTGTAAGACTGTGTGACAAAACAGCTCTACAAATTTCAGGTAGACATTTTTATTTCATGGAAATACAACATAATTTATAATCCTTTCCAGGACCATTGTTGTACATTTTATATTCTTATTTTCTCCTTTTTTGTATTTTAAAACATGGTCACTTGTACAACAATATCATAAACAAAACCTCATGTCACAAATGGATCCATTAATGACAATAAATTACACCTGCCATGCTAAAGTTAGAAAATTATGCATTGGTACCTTCACTTTATCATTAATCCTTCAATAAACAATAAGGTGTATTTGTATGAATAAATATAATCAACGGACCACTGAAACAGTAAAAAAAAAAAATACTTTTCTCTTTTCATCCAAAATAGAACAAAAGTAAACAACTAATGTGTTTGATTCTTTATGGGAATTTTGTCTCAATATCTCCATCCTAGATTTCCATTAATAAAAAATAAAAACAAAGAATAAAAAAATGAGCAAAGGGGTTTTCATTTAATACTGTTGAATGTAAATAAAAAGTCCAACAGTAGTAAATGCCGAATGCAAATTAGGAAGGCCCTTCCCCCATTGTGGACATGATTGGTACCTAAAAGTGAAACTTCCATATATATATATTTGCTTTTACTATTCCCAGGAGGAGTGTTTTCAATATTCAGTCAGGACATTGTATCACTCGGTGGGAGCACTCACATTTCCAAGCAGTTCATCTATTACAGCATTTTCTTTTTACAACCAAGAGGTAATTCTAATATTTTGTCTTGCTTGCTTTTTTGTTTAAATAATCAGAATCTCAACACACTTGCGCAGATGAAGATGAGTCCTTTAGAAATGGTAAACAATATCACTGTATTAAGCTCGATCATGTACAGAATATAAAAATGTTTCAACAAACTGACTAAAGAAAGAAAAAAAAAGAAAAAAGATTGATGAGGTTTTTTAGTCAGTAGATGAGGCAAATATATAAAAAAAGTTAATTAAATTACCAATAATTAAAAACAACAACAACACTCAACACTTCACTTAGTCCAACAGTGAAATTTACAGTAGAAATGGTAACCTAATAAAATATGTAAAGAAGCGAAAAAAGAAGAAAGAGCCGTAAAAAATAAATAAAAGCAAACCAAACGCATTGATGAATCCTCATTGCTGTGAGAGCATTGGGTTGTGTGTGCGACGTGAGAAGTGTTCCATCGTGTCAACAGAAACCCATTATACAGCATATTTTATAGGACATAGTGGGACGCTTAAAGGCTAAACTGACACGGTTTATCATTGACAATGGATTGCAGTGCCCTTTAAGTAGTTAGAAGTACTTATGGTAGCACCAGTTTGGGTTAAAAACACGTTTTGTAACTATGTATGTATTTGTATCTAAAAATCATTCCCATCTACATGATCTGTTTATTCATTAACAGTCCATCTGGACATTAGTTGACTATTAATCAGATGCGAGGTAATTTTGTACCTCTCTGTTTCGTGTTTGATTCCTTAACACAGAACGGGAGACTAGGCAGGTACAGGAAGATCCCCGCCCCCCCACCAAACAATGACTCTGCTGAAGTGGAAGTTGTAACGATTGGGGTCTGACCACAAGGTGAACCGCTGAAGAGGTGAGAGAAGGCATGCATGAGTCTGAGTGAGATTCATACGGATTGTGAAGAAAAAGAAAAAGCTGATCAAACTAATAAAAAAAGAAAGGAACCCCCACCTCAAACCTGAAACTATCCAGTATGTGGTAGCAGACCGACATATACACAAGCTAGCTTACTTCCGTTTCAGATATAGTAATAGTTTTGTTTTTTTACCTTCATGTAAAATGTTTCAATAGTTTTCCAAAGGCTGACGACACTCCCAGTAAGAATGTAAGATACGGAGAGAAAAATAAAAAATAAAAAAGGGAATTTGTCCTGGAACATTTGTAGCCTAAAACTGAAAGGACCAGGCTAGGCCATCCTTCTCCATACCTGTAGCTCTCCATAGAGTACTGCTGGGAAGCAGAGTGTGTGTGGGGAGCTATGGGTCTGTGTGTGTGTGTTTGTTTGTTTGTTTGTTCTCCGCTCGTGCGCATGTGGCATGTGTAGCAAGCGTATGTGTATGTGTTTTAGCTTGTGGCCGAGTGCGTGCGTGTTGACAACGTTTATTGCTGTGTTTGGGATCGCCTACTATGTTGTCCTTAACATACTAAATATGCCGGGGAAACGAGTTAATATTTAGTATGTAAAGGATGCATAGAAGGCGATTCCGAACAGAACATACATGTTAGTGGCGTGTGATTTAGCGTGTGTGTGTGTGTGTGTGTTCTCAACAGGTGGTTGCTAGGGACTGATGGATGGGCGGTTGGAAACAGCGGACATGCTCCACAGTGGAACTGTCCGTCTCCACCGCCTTCATGTACTTGTTGAGGATAGCGAAGATCTCGTTGTTCAGGATCTGGTACTTCCTGATGCGGTCGGCCATCTTCTTTAAGGGCTGCACCAAAAGAAGTGAGAGAGAGAGCATCATTTAAATGTGTGTGTGTGTGTGTGTGTGTGTGCGCGCGTATGTGTGTACGTGAGAGAAAGAAAGAAGGTGTATGTGTGTGTGTGTGTGTGCGTCTGAAAGACTGAAAGAGAGAGAGAGGGAGAGTGTGAGAGAGATAAAAAGAGAGCGAGGGTCCACCCACCACGTTCTTGATGATCTCGTCCTTCCCGTCCTGTCTCTGGACCTTTAGGAGGTGGTAGCAGAAGTCAAAAAGGTCAAAGCGACGCTGCTGACCCAACAGAACCATGATGGAGCAGCCGGCCCAGTTCAGCCCGTCACCGAAACACTGCCTGGAACCACGCACGCACGCACGCACGCACGCACGCACGCACGCACGCACGCACGCACGCACGCACGCACGCACGCACGCACGCACGCACGCACGCACGCACGCACACACACACACACACACACACACACACACACACACACAGAGAGAGGTTGGAATGGAAATGGAAAAGCAATGTATTTTTCCCGTTTCAGCCATATAATATTCCCTAAGCTATTTATTTATTGTTCATTCTTAATTGTTCATGGACTGCTCCTACAAGCCTATAGATAAGATATTCCTTTATTCCTCCCATGTGTGTGTGTGTGTGTGTGTGTGTGTGTGTGTGTGCGCGCGCGCGACTCACTCTGCGGTGAACTCGTGTGTGTCCACAGGGATGCAGTAGACAAACTGCAACGTGTGTGTGTGTGTGTGTGAGTGAGTGTGTAAGTGTGAAAAGATGTGTGTGTGAGTGTGTGTGTGTGTGTGTGTGTGTAGCCTGTGCAATCGAGTCACTTTGCGGTGAACTCGTGCGTGCCCCGGGAGATGCAACAGACGAACTGCAACTTGTGTGTGTGTGTTTGTGTGTGTGTGTGTCAGCTTGTGCAATCCACTCACTCTGCGGTGAACTCATGCGTGCCCACAGGGATGCAGTAGACAAACTGCATGGCGCTCCAGAGGCGGTGGAACTCCATGCACTCGTCCACGTGCATGACCCCGTTGGTGGGAGGGGGGCCGCGCCACACCCCGTCCTGAAGGAAGCTGCGGATGCGCGTCAGGATGACCTCGAACATGGACAGGCCGCAGCAAAGACGCTCCTTGGTGAGCAGGTCGCCCTCGCGAGCGATCGCAATTTGCTGGAGGAATGATTCAACAATTAGAAATTAATTATTCAACAACAGGCGACAAAAACATTTAATAAAAAGGGACTTGTTGTTTTTTGTTCGGGGAATTAAAATATTTGGCTTTACATAAAATTTGTACTAAATCTTTTTCACAAACAAATTATTTTACTATTTTAGGATCAGATAGGATCCCATTGTCGGGTAATATCTTAATAGTTTGATATGAAGAGTAAATATCGTATTTACCAAACTTCCTCTTTAAAATGCTTTTCCTACGTATGTCTTTACTAAGTCCCGTTGAACATGTGTGAGTCTTAACCAAGGCTCAAGATAGCTCAGTGAGTCTCAGGTGAACAGGTGAAAAGGTAAATAGGGGTCAGCGGGTCTGTCTCTCAGGTGAGCAGGTGTTAGTGGGTCTATCTCTGAGGTGAATAGGGATCAGTGGTGAAGAGGTGAAAAGGTGAATTGGGGTCAGTGTGTGTGTCTATCAGGTGAACAGGTGTCCTGTGGATGTGTCTATCAGGTGATCATGTGTCAGTGGGTCTGTCTCTCAGGTATACAGGTGAACAGGTGTCCTGTGGGTGTGTCTATTGTGTGAACAGGTGAACAGGTGCCCTGTGGCGGCCCTTACCTGTGGGGTGCCCAGCCTTTCGATGAGAGGCACCAGGTGAAGAGGGGCGTACTTGGCCTCCAGCCTCTTCATCCTCACTTCCAGACGCTCGCCCTCTGAGTGACAGAAAAAAACGCAACACCCCCAAACCCAACGTTTAATTAAATATAACATAAACATTCATGAAATTCTGTTCAATGACGTGACTGTTTTGAAAACTGTAAAACTTATGAAGTGACTGCTCAACAACCAAAATCCTTCTATGAACTGTGAGTAAATTGTGTCTATGTAGAAACTGTGTCGTTGTTGTATAGGACTTCATAACACTCAAGAAAAGCCTATACAAATAAGGGTATTATTACTACTATTTGCGTTATTTGATTATCTGTTTAGGAGCTGCAATCAATGATGAACAAGAATAAACGTATATAATATAGTAATTTTCACGTAATAGTATAAACTTTGTAATGGTGTATAAACGTAAGCACTTCTATGTGTGTCAGTGTTGCCATACCCTTGATGTAGACTCTCGGAAGAATATTCTGGAAGGGAGCTGCGTGAAGCAGATCGCACACTTCCTCCTGCGACTGTGTTTCAAAGGTCGACAAACACGGGGTTAATTTTGGATCGAACGCATGTAACTTTGCTGCCCTAAATGTCTAGTCAGGTGCATGCTGGTACCCAAGGCACTAAAACTACAACTACAGTGATTCAGAGAGCAGAGTCGGTCTCCCACTCTATGCTATCCCATGCCAGGTCCGTTGGTTCTATTTGCATTAACTGTAGTCAAGTAAAAACTTTGTAAATTCTATTTCGGCCATTTCCTTAATAAAACTAGGATATTTCCCTATCCTCTATAGGCTGTTCGGTAAATAATATGTACAAACAATATATACTTTATACTAATTAATAAGAAACAAAAGATATACATGGTAGTCCCCCCCCCCCCCCCCCCCTCCCAACAATAATCTTAATACGACACATTGGTGATCCAAGGTTTTCACCAGCCACCAGCGTTGTCATGGTGCTTTACTCAACTAATCCGTCTAGCCGTTCGGCCGGCGGTGACCATGTCTAAGTCGCTACGGCAACGGCTAGGGAGCTGACTATGTAGCCGTCTACACGTCACACTCTCACTGAGCTGATAATACCTATAGATTTACAAACATATTAAAATACCCTTATGAAGGAACGAAGCAACACATGGCCTTGTTTGTGTTGGCATGTGTGTGTGTGTGTGTGTGTGTGTGTGTGTGTGTGTGTGAGAGGGTGGGTGGGTGGCAGGAGCAAAATGTTTTACATAAACAATTAGATCAATGAGGATAACTGAGGTGAAGACGTGTGTGTGTGTCTGTGTGTGTGTGTGTGTGTGTGTGTGTGTGTGTGTGTGTGTGTGTGTGTGTTCGGCAAAACAGGAACAGGCATAACTACTTAAGATTAAAAAACAAACACACACATGCAATCTGACAGTCTCAAGCAGAGTTGACTACTACAGACCTTAGAGAAAAAACCTTCAGCCAGACAAATCCTAGGTTTATGTCATGGAAGCCCATAATTAAATTGTCTGTAGTCTAGTTTATTTTTAAAGTGGCTTGTACTCTTGTAAGGTTCATTTTCGTATTGTAATGTTTGGCAAATGGTTGTTGGCAACATACAAACACAAAAGTTGTGCAATTTTGTTTTAATGATGTTTGATGTTAAATATTCTCCGTCGGTTTTGCTGTATTGCACAGTGGAGCAAAGCCGCTCTGTGGTATGTCGTGATCCGATGGGACGACAGTGGTTGAGGGGTTACTGGACTGACTTTGGTCCTTGGCTTCCATGGCAACAACAAGTTAAAACACTGACAGAAAGTAAGTGAGGGAGTGGAAAGGAAAAACAAGCACACAGCATCCCCAAAACCACCAAAAGAGCAACGAAGTGAATAAGTGCCAAGGAGAGAGAGAGAGAGACAGAGAAAGAGAGAGAATTAGATAGAGAGAGAGAACGACAGATAGCGAGAGAGAGAGAGAGAGAGAGAGAGAGAGAGAGAAACTACCAATCAGTAAGACATGCAAACATCCTTACCACCTGAGATTGTTGCCAGCGTGTAATATATAAGAAAAAAAGAGAGTTTGCATTTGAGAGAGTAACACAGCGAGACACTTTGAAAAGTCAGCACAGAGTCATTAAACAGCACAGTGAAGATGTTGCCATGGCGCGGCACGAGCCAGGCATACACGGTCGTTAATCACTGACACGAAAACACAGCTTATTAAAGACGGCAGTCCAATTATTTCGACCCCAGTCACTGTAAAACCACTAGTTGAGGGGGGACGAAATACTACAAAAACAAAAAAAAGAGGAAAATCTTTGAAAATTCAAGCAAAAAAGCAGTTGTTTCAGAAGCACAGTTAACAGGAGAGGTATAAATGAGAAAGCTGAAAGATGACGCAGATAAATAATTTCAGAGGATGGAGAGAGAGAAAGAGAGAGGGACAGAGAGAGACATAAATAGAAACGGACAGAGAGAGAGAGAGTAAGGGAGGGGGAGGGAGAGAGAGAGAAAGAAATAGGGGGGGGGGGGGGGGCGTGAGAGAGAGAGAGAGCGTGTGCATGTGTCTCACCAGAGCCTGTTCGATAAGCAGGCAGAAGAGGATGGCGTTGCCCACCTCCCTCAGACTCTGGAAGACGTCTGTCTTCAGCTCAGCGTACTCTATGATGTCCTTCAGCTGGTGGTGGAAGAACTCCAGGATACCTGACACAGGAAGTAGAAGAAGAAGAAGAAGAAGATTGATGTAGCGAGAGAGACAACGGGACACAAACTTGAAGCGCAATAAGCCTTAAAAGATTCAGAGAGAGAGAATGGGACACAAGCTTGAAGCGCAATAATATGGTTGAATTATTTTTGATATATATGAACTTGGGCCCAAATCGGTGAAACCATGTATGTGATATTCTAATTGTTTCTAATCCAATCATGACACATTATAAAACAAAGTGTGAGTGTTTCACACTCGAGATCTAAGAAAGCCTCATAATCCAATTTAGATCAACTGACGACAGAATTATAGACTTAACAACGAGGGTATAATGAATGAAATCGAAACATGAATAATGAACAATACATATAAAGTAAAAAAAAAAAAAAGAAAAATGTTGAAATATTTAACAGAAGGCACTCGCTGGGTCATTGCCTATAAATACGTTGAACAAAGAATGCGTCACAGGGTTCACACGCACACAGACAGGTCAGATCAAAGACATTAGCCGGGAACAGCACCTGAGAACAGTATGTTGCTAATCTCCAGATTATAGGGATATCCAGTCCCAAGTGGCGTCTGCATGGCACTAGCTACGTAGGCAGGGTCGAAAGTGAGCCGTTATCACATGCACTTTCACCTGCTAGGACATGCTACCTTCCTAAACCTCACTAACACACACTGTGGGACTCAAGCGCCCCCGGTGGAGAGGAGAGTAAGTGCTCGCTTCTGACGTCATTGTGAGCAAGGATTTTTTTCTCGTCAGATTTAGGAATTAATTGCATTTGACAAAAGGAGCCACATAGACTAACATTTAACATTCAGTGAAATTACTTAATATCTAAAGTATGGATGTCCGAGGTAAAATAACAGTTGTTGTTTGGTTGTTTATGACAGGATTAAAGTGTTTGACTCAACACAGGAAGAGAGATCTAAAGGAGTGGAAACCATACTTTCCAACACTCCCGATTTTCCCGGGAGACTCCCAATTTTCATTGCCACAATTCTCTATGAATACGATTTTTTGTATAGAGGACTGCCAGACCCCCGCTATTGTTTGGAAATCCTCACAATTTTTGAGGTTTCAAGGTTGGCAAGTATGGTGGAAACATTTATTTGAAATAGTTCATCTTAGCAGTTTATCTACTGCCCTGATTAGTTTCATACCTTGTACTGTGTTGTGGGACGTTTTATGGCACCGTTGTAAAAGAGTTTTGGTGCTAAATAAGTGAAGGTTTATTATGTCTTGATTATACAAATAAAGGTTCATTGTGTTGTTATTATGAAGGAGTGAGGTGAGGGTCACCTGGAGAGCCGTACTCGTGACGAGGCAGGCGACAGATTTTGGGCATAACCTCGATCAGGGTCTTCACATACTGCAGGATGGTGCCTTGGAGCTGGAGGAGAGGGTGCGCGGAGGAGGAGTAGAGGAGAGGAAAGGAGAGGAGAGGGGAGGAGAGGAGAGGAGAGGAGAGGAAAGGGGAGGAGAGGAGAGGAGAGGGGAGGGGAGGAGAGAAGAGGTGAGGAGAGGAGAGGGGGAGCGGAGGAGGAGAGAAAAGGAATAAGTGGAGAGGGGGAACAGAGAGGAGGAAAGGAAGGAGAGAGACAAGGAAGAAGAGGGAGGAAGAAAAAAGGTATAGTGGGAGGAGGGAGAAACAGGAAGGTAAAATGGGAGGAGGAACAGAGAGGAGAAAAGGAGGGCAAGGAAGGAGGAATAGAGGTATAGTGGAAAGGGTGAGAAAACGAGAGAACGGTCAAAGTGGTGACCCATTTCTTCCCTCCTTGGGTAAAGCAGAAATCAAACCGTATTATTACGACTCGGAAAAGGGATTTCAAAATAGCCAGGTGTCGATGAGTCAATACCAGGCTTTTCACGATCTTCAGCAACTCCTCCATCACCACAGCGATGCCCTGGTAGCCAAGGAGACGGCAGATGGTCTTAAAGTGGGGCGGGCCGACAAAGTTCCTGTAGGCGCTGTATATGTGGGAGTAGGCTATGTTCAGAGGCTGAGAGAGAGGGGGAGAGAGAGAGAGAAATCAAGATAAACATGGTCAGTCTGGTACATCAGAGTACCTCCATAATTTCCCTTCAATCCAACACCATTGCCAGACCCTATAGGTTACTACAGAAATCATTTAATGGTTTTATGTCAACATAAAACAACTATTAACTGGAGTTGTGTATTAACTGTATATTTTGTGTATGCTAAAATGTTTCTCTTAGTTTGTTAAATACATATAAATATATATTGTGAAGGTAAGTGAAAGTAAACTTATCTTAAGTTAACAACCTAGATGAGTTGCCCTGCGGGAATGTGTGTGTGTGTGTGTGTGTGTGTGTGTGTGTGTGTGTGTGTGTGTGTGTGTGTGTGTGTGTGTGTCGGTACCTTGGAGCCGTACAGGTAGGCTGTACGTTAGCTGGCTTGTTAGTTGACCTGTATGCGTGCGTGCGTGCGTGCGTGCGTGCGTGCGTACCTTAGAGCCATACAGGTAGTAAGGCTGTACGTTAGCCGGCTTGTCCCGCTGTGGCTCCTGGGTAAAGGGAATAGCTGTACGTACAAACCTGAAGGGAAACAGAAACTATTGTATATGGTAACAAACACAACAACAACAACAACAACAACAACACACGTACACATTCACACAAACACCATATATCAAGAAACATTTGAAAGACAAAACGATTCAAAAGTAACTTGAATATAATGGAAAATTCGAAAAAACTTATCAACTTAAAAAAATATTCACATGCGCAAAACACACACTGGTTAAAACGGCAACAGACACACACACACACACACACACACACACACACACACACACACACACACACACACACACACAGGGGGTGCGTACCGGTTGGTGGATCCGTTGTAGCAGTAGTTGGGCAGGAAGTCGAAGTTGAGCTCCCAGAAGACGTGGAGGGTGATGCGGCCGTACGGCGCCGACACGTTGTGGTTGGCCTCGCGGAACATGGCGTCAAAGCTGTCCAGCGTAAGGTGTTTGGAGAGCAGCCGGTGGGTGAGACGATTGATCTCCATCAGCCACTCCAGCTCCTGAACGGAGGAGGGAGAGGAGGAGGAGGAAGAGGAAAAAGCATTAAGGTCTTCCTAAACAAAACATACTTATTTACGTATCCTTTTCATTGACAAGGGCTTTAACAATGACACAGCCATTTGCTTAAATACATACCACAAGAGGAACGATTAAACAACACATTTAAAAACAAAACTATCATAAATAATGATTCATTATCACTATTGAGAAATAGCGTGTGTGTGTGTGTGTGCGTGTAGGGGTGTGTGTGTGTGTCCTCACCACTATAGAAGTGAGGTCCTCACTCTCAAAGCGGCTGATAGCCTGGTCCTGTGTGTGAGTGTGTGTGCGTTCTCACCACTATAGACGTGAGGTCCTCACTCTCAAAGCGGCTGATGGCCTGGTCCTGTGTGTGAGTGCGTGCGTGTGTGTGAGTGTGTGTGTGTTCTTACCACTATAGATGTGAGGTCCTCACTCTCAAAGCGGCTGATGGCCTGGTCCTGTGTGTGAGTGTGTGCGTGTGTGTGAGTGTGTGTGTGTTCTCACCACTATAGACGTGAGGTCCTCACTCTCAAAGCGGCTGATGGCCTGGTCCTGTGTGTGAGTGTGTGCGTGTGTGTGAGTGTGTGTGTGTTCTCACCACTATAGACGTGAGGTCCTCACTCTCAAAGCGGCTGATGGCCTGGTCCTGTGTGTGTGAGTGTGTGCGTGTGTGTGAGTGTGTGTGTGTTCTCACCACTATAGACGTGAGGTCCTCACTCTCAAAGCGGCTGATGGCCTGGTCCTGTGTGTGAGTGTGTGTGTGTTCTCACCACTATAGAAGTGAGGTCCTCACTCTCAAAGCGGCTGATGGCCTGGTCCTGTGTGTGAGTGTGTACGTGTGTGTGTGTGTTCTCACCACTATAGACGTGAGGTCCTCACTCTCAAAGCGGCTGATGGCCTGGTCCTGTGTGTGAGTGTGTACGTGTGTGTGTGTGTTCTCACCACTATAGACGTGAGGTCCTCACTCTCAAAGCGGCTGATGGCCTGGTCCAGAGACTTGTACATGGCAGCTGAGATCCTCTGAGTGATCAGACGATTCAGGTCAATGGAACGACCTAGGAGCTGGAACACACACACACACACACACACACACACAAATAAAAGATTAAGACAGATTTTAGTTATGTGACCTATGGTGGCTTAAAGCCTAGCGGCACTGGAGTAATATGTCACTTTTGACCTGTGTTGCTAGAGCGACTTAGTGTAGTCAAAAGTTCATTGCAGTAGTACAGTCTTAATGAAATAAACAAATAAATATTTATTTTCCCAGATCTTGGAAGGATTTTAACAATTGGATTTGGATCTTAGTGGAAAGAAACACGACTGGACTACTACTGCATATAATGTTCAAAAATGCATGTGCTGTTCAAATATCTCCTAGGTTTGTTGTTGCAGATTTAGTATTATTCATTTAGTCCAATGATTATTTGAAGTATTCGTTATACAATTTATTAAGGTAGGGTGAACGACGATTATGTATAGTTTACATCATACAATTGAAATTTTGATAAAAAGGGCATGGCTATTTAAATACGCAGTCCCATGTGTCATTATGCGATGTCACTTTGACCAATCAAAAAAGAGCGGACAAAAATGGGAAGTTGTTTATGCTGGTCTCCTTGACAACAGGACAATTGAAAACAGGTCAGACATCTTAGAAGTCCATGTCCATTTTACTTAGTAAAGTGAAATATAATTTTTACAGCTTACCTGCACGTGCCTCTGTTTAAGCAGCGTCTCATAGCGGTTTGACGGGGGATAGGGAATGATGACGCCATAGTTTTTACACTCCGCTCTGAAGCGTTTGTCTAGCAGCACACTGCAGAATAAACAAAAAGAGAACCAAACCACAAGTTATAGAAGAAAGAGTTTCTCTATTTATCTGGCTTCAAACGTACTTCCAGCATGCACAGCGGCCGGTTCATAGCGAGGCCCCTCTGGAAAACTCGACAAAGTGGTTTTTAATCAACCGACTAAAACAACGTTAGCAGATACATCAATACACCTCCCTTTGCTTTAAATTTAATGTGAATTATTTTCGCAATGACTACATAGAGTGAAGACAGGTAGATGCAACTGTAAAAAATAAAGCTGTATAGAGAAAGATGTTGCATTTACCTTCCTGCCATGGCCTTGTAATACGCAAATATCTGGTCCGCTAGCTTGTAGACAAACTGGTCGAAGCAGAGATTGACCTGGAAATAAAACAGGCAGCACTGTCAGAACACTTCTTACCTTTGACACGTAGACTTTGTCTAAACGTTAACTCTCCACGTTGGCATAGCAGCTGTTGCTGGTTGTTGTCATTATTGTTGTTGTAATTATCCTTATTGCTGTTGTTGTCACTATCCCTATTGTTGTTGTTGTTTTTATCATTGTTGTTGTTTTCTGAAGGGCTGATTCATACCTCTGCCTCAATCTCATCGTAGAGGAACTGTTTCTTGAACTTGGTGAGGGCGTAGTAGCCACTGTCGTTGTACAGGTCCAAGGGGTATAAGACATACCTGGAAGAGAGACGAGGGGGAGAGAGAGAATGGGGAGAGAGAAGAGGTGGGAGGGGAACAGAGATAACGTTCAGCTTCTGTAGCTAGAGGTACGGATGTTGGCAGTTTTAATCTGTACAAACAGAGGTGGACACACACACACACACACACACACACACACACACACACACACACACACACACACTCTCTCTCATACTAACACACACACTGCACACACACACTGCACACACACACACACACACACACACACACACTCACTCCATCATGGAGGGTTCTTTGGTCTCCAGGATGTGGTCGGTGAGGATCCAGGGCATGGACATCTCGATGGGGAACTGGATCCTGCGGCCCATGGTCAGCTCCAGGAAGAACTCCCGGAACCAGAGCTGGGACAGGTCGCAGCAGTGCTGCAGTGCCTCTGTGGGGCCACAAGGGGGCGGCAGCGGGGAGAAGAAGTTAAGGGTGGTCTATAGGTGTCAACGGAAAGAATCATCACCGCCCAAACACCCATGATACATAACAAAAAAAAAACACATGACTATCTCCGGATATTCGTTGAAGCCTTTGAAATGACGAGTTTCATTAAATTTCAGCGTTGATATCACCTTTTTTCAAAGAACGATTTTATATTTGTATTGATTCTCAGTACTAACACTCTTTCAGTACTGGCTCTTATTAAAACATGCTCTTAAATAAACAACACATTTGAATAACAAACATAAAATAATAACAATATAATATAGATATAAAATAGAGGAAAATAAAGACAAAAAGGTGGTTGCTCACCGCTGAAGTTGAGCAGGTGTGTGAAGAAGAAGGAGTGTTTGTGGAAGTCCTCTATGGCCAGCACTATGGGCCCGTCCAAGCAGCTACGCAGAGTCTTCTTAGAGCCACTCTTATCCGCTATCAGAGACTCCAGCATGGTCCTCACCATGTACAACTGGACAGAGGGAGAGAGGGAGAGGGAGAGAGGGAGAGAGGGAGAGGGAGAGAGAGAGAGAGAGAGAGAGAGATGTGGGGGAAAGAGGCAGAGGGAATGGGAGTGAGGGAATAGGGGGAGAGAAAAAGGAGAGCGAGGTGTAAGGGGAGGGGGGGTGAAGGACAGACGACAGAGGGAACAGGGACGGGAATTTGTTGCATTAGTTCTGGTCTCCACATAACCTTAATAAAATCCCTATCTTATGAATAAAAAACTTAAATCAATTTATGTTTTCAACTTGAACTAATGGCACATATTGTATGTGGGTAAGTTAAATTCAGTCTCGCCCTAAACACAATATTTCTCATAGTCCTGTAACTTAAATACATTTAAATAAACTTTAAAGTAATTTCCTAACATAAAGTAGTATGGGAGTTTGGAAGGTAATTTGGGAGGTAGTTTGCTAACATATTGTCATATGGGAGTTTGGTAGGTAGTTTGGGAGGTAGTTTGCTAACGTACAGAAAGTAGTATGGTAGTTTGGGAGGTTGTTTGGGAGGTAGTTTGATGACATGTAGATATGTGGGAGTTTGGGAAATAGTTTGGGAGGTAGTTTCATAACATAGTCGTATGGGAGTTTAGGAAATAGTTCAAAAGGTAGTTTGATAACGCTATACTCCTATGGTTCCTACCTGTGTGCTGGAAGGGCCTACCGCCCGGCGAGGCACCTTGATGTCGAACCCCCCCTTTGGGTCCTTCTCTCCCCTCAGACAGGGGTCGTTGGGGGGCTCCCTCGCCCCCTCCCAGTCACAGATGGTCTTACGGATGGCCTGCAAAACGCTGGAGGGAGGGAGAGAGGGAGAAATCATAAATCAATTTACACTTCTGCAGCACGGAATTAGGGTTCATTTAACGTCTGGTTGCTAGGGGTGACGGCGGGAGCGGGGAAAGATCTCTGCCTGCCGCTAAAACGAGAGACAGTGGCGTAGGGGAGACCCACCTGATGAGGACGTTTTTCTTCTTGCGTACGGCCTGACGCAGAGGCTCTCGAAGGGTCATCTGGGCGAAGTCCTGCAGCGCAGCGTATATTGTGTTTCTGATGGCCTGGTTGAAGACGGACTCCATGCGGCCCATCAGAACCTTGGGAAATGTAGTTTTTTTTTGTAGTTCGATGTAAAACAACAATCGTTTTAGACCAACACCGAACCTGCTATAGTGTATAGACAATTGATTAAAACGATCACAAAATTAACATTGAATATACTTGAATTAATATATATATACTTGGTGATAATATCATATTGTGAACTTGAAATAGTTCTGTAACCATGCAGCAGCGTCATATATAAAATAAAAATCTAAATTAGTTGGCAATTGGATTATTTTTCAAATCCCACAGAAACATAAAACAAACGTTGCAGTGTTGCCTTTGACAGCAGACTAGTTTTGCTATGGTTCAGCCATTTTACTTTTAGCTGCCAGGGTCCATAATGCCTGCATAGTCCTTTGCTCTCTGCCTCGTCTACTCTGTCTATCTCTGGGATCAGCACAGCAGCCATCACAGTAGCAGCAGGCATTCGACCATGGCTATGATCATTGTAAGCCTCTGATGAGGACCCCAGTGCATGCTGGTACCTGTAGTCCTTTGATCATGGCGATGACCTCCACCAAGGCAAACTTCTCCTCACTGGTGTAGTTGTAGCGCGTGGCGCGCTCGTATTCCTCCGCCGTTCCCGGGCAGTCTTTGTTACAGAACTTATCTGTCGGGTGGACCAGCTTCCACG
>JAPMUY010008813.1:0-74058 GCA_026901105.3 Galaxias olidus
ACGTGGCAAGCTCATAGAAACTTATCCAAAGCGACTTGCAGCTGTAATTGCCGTAAAAGGTGGCTCTACAAAGTACTGACTTTAGGGGGGTGAATAGTTATGCACGCTGAAGTTTTCTGTTATTTTGTCCTATTTGTTGTTTGCTTCACAATAAAAAAAGAAAATCACATCTTCAAAGTTGTAGGCATGTTCTGTGGATAAAATGATGCAAACCTTCAAACAATCCGTTCTAATTCCAGGTTGTGAGGCAACAAAACATGAAAAATGCCAAGGGGGGTGAATACTTTTGCAAGGCACTGTATATATATATACAGTATACACTCACTGGCCACTTTATTAGGTACACCTGTTCAACTGTTCGTTAACGCAAATATCTAAATCGGCCAATCACATGGCAGCAACTCAATGCATTTAGGCATGTAGACATGGTCAAGATGACCTGGTGATGTTCAAACAGAGCACCAGAATGGGGAAGAAAGGGGATTTAAGTGACTTTGAACGTGGCATGGTTGTTGGTGCCAGACGGGCTGGTCTGAGTATTTCAGAAACTGCTGATCTACTGGGATTTTCACACACAACAATCTCTAGGGTTTACAGAGAATGGTCCGAAAAAGAGAAAATATCCAGTGAGTGGCAGTTCTCTGGGTGAAAATGCCTTGTTGGTGCCAGAGGTCAGAGGAGAATGGCCAGACTGGTTCAAGATGATAGAAAGGCAACAGTAACTCAAATAACCACTCGTTACAACCAAGGTATGCAGAAGACCATCTCTGAACGTACAACACGTTGAACCTTGAAGCAGATGACCACACCGGGTGCCACTCCTGTCAGCTAAGAACAGGAAACTGAGGCTACAATTTGCACATGCTCACAAAAATTGGACAATAGAAGATTGGAAAAATGTTGCCTGGTCTGATGAGCTTAGCTGCAGTAATTATAAGGACCTGTGAAGGGTTAAGTTCATATGCTAGCTAAGGCGTTAACATTTTATGTGTATCCTTTCCCAGATATAACTTAAATCGTATTTTTTTTCTCAGATTTTAAATCTTGGATTGACCGCCTTAGAGCACAGAACCTGCTCTTGCAGCACAAGCGGACTGCGGTTCAGACCCTGTTTGTTGAGAAGGGGCGCTTAATGCTGCTAGATTGGCAGTGCCGCTTCATCATAAAATAATGGTGGACACATACGATGATGAAGTACTACAGTTTGGTTTTATTTTTAATAATGTCAGGCTTTCATCGACAATGCATTCCACATAAGAATGCCATTGTTCAAGCTCGAGCACTGTGGTTGGGTCCACTTAACGGTGAGGTAGTCATTAGTGAGTACAGTGTTCATAGTCACGGTTGCCCCCAAAAAATTTATTTCATGTACCTCATGGGATATTATGCAGATGTATAACCTCAATACCTAATCAGGACGCCAGTAATGATGACAACGTTCCTTGACTTAGGTTAACGTGATGGATCTTTCAGCATTAACTCTTAGGTTAGCTAGATCCACCAATGTTAGTTCTCTAACTGGTGTTTGGCGCAATAGCCAATAAAGTCAGTATACAAACGTAACAACTAGCAAATACATAACATACAGCAACATAAATTGCATCCGGAAAGTATTCATACCCCTTCACTTTTTCCACATCTTATTATCTTACAGCCTAATTCCAAAATGGATTAAATAAAAAAAATTTCTCCACATTCTACACACAATACCGCATAATGACAAAGTGAAAAAAGTTTAGAATTTTTTGCAAATGTATTAAAAATAAAACAATAAAATATCACATGTACATAAGTATTCACACCCTTTACTCAATACTTTGTTGAAGCACCTTTGGCAGCAATTACAGCCTCAAGTCTTCTTGAGTATGATGCTACAAGCTTGCCACACCTATTTTGGGGCAGTTTCTCCAATTCTTCTTTGCAGATTGTCTCAAGCTCCATCAGGTTGGATTGGGAGCGTCGGTGCACAGCCATTTTCAGATCTCTCCAAAGATGTTCAATCGGGTTAATTCAATTCATGAATTTATGAATTGCGTGGTTTTCTATACCTCTTAATTTCAATAGGGGCAAAAACCGATGAAAAACACCTGAACTGATCACTTAAGAAAATACACCCCACACGGCCAAATATGATGAATCTTAAAAAGGTCTTCCCTGTTGGATCTGATCCTGACAATTAGACCACATAAATATACACATTCTTGTGTGTTCGCAATAGATTTTAGTGATCACTGTCCAGTTGGCTGAATTAGAGACACTAAAACTAAGATCTAGATCTCAGTATGTCTATAAGAGGTCTTTTCAGAAATGTGTTGAGCAGGCATTTTTATGTGACTTGTATGACAGTGATCTGTCATCTATAGCTCTTTTTCTAGATGAATTAGCCCTGGAATATTTTCTAACTATTTTTAATTCGTTAGCTAACAAACATGCCCCTTTAAGAAATTCTTCCTGTTTCCCCCAGCAAATAATGCTAGACTCCAGTCCTGTAACTGATAAAAAGGAGATTTGTGATGCTTTTAACCATCATTTTATAAAATCAGGCTCACTTTTTGAAGAATGCAGTAGAGCTATTGGGGCACAAATGGCACCAGGAGATGCCGTTTACACTGCTGTAGAAAAAGAGATATTGCCATGTAATTCCCATGTAAATAGTGTTTCCTTCTCATTTAGACAATTTGATTGCTTGGAAGTTCTACATGCCCTATGCAACTCCAAGTGTATGAAAAGCTCTATGGGTGCAGATCAATTAGACCCGTATCGGCTAAAGCTTTCTGTCCCCTTCATAGCCGAGCCCCTGACACATTAATAATTTAACAATCACTTCTGGTTTAATACCTAAAATATAGAAATCAGCTCTGGTTACTCCTTTACATAAAGGGGGGGGGGGGGGGGATGCAAGTGACTTAAATAATTACAGACCTATCTACAAACTCCCATGTCTAGCAAAGATGTTAGAACATCTTGTAAATTAACAGCTTCTTGGCTTCTTCTCCACTAATAATATTTTAAGCCCTTTTCAGTCGGGTTTCAGAGCTGGTAATAGTACTATTACAGCAGCTACTCTTGTAGTAAATTATAAAGTTACTGCTCTTGATGATAAGAAACATTTTGCTGCTTTGTTCATTGATTTGTCAAAATCACAGATTACGTCTGGATAGATTAGCCTTGCTGGGATTTGATAATGCAGCATTTACATGGTTTCAGAACTACCCAGTTGATAGAACACAGTGCATAGATGCTAAAGGTTTGAAATCAAAGGTTGTAGCCATAGAAAATGGCGTGCCACAAGGTTCGGTTTTAGGTCCTACATTATTTTCACTTTATATTAATGATATATGTGCCTCTGTAAAATACTGTACAGTACATTTCTCTGCAGATGATACCAGTCTTTATTCCTGTGCTCCATCCATGGAACAGGTAATGTCAAACCTGACAAGGGCATTTAATTGTGTACAGAAATCCATAAGAAATCTAAAATTAGTCCTTAATGAGTCAAAAATTAAATATATTTTTCTCAAGTGCCAAAAAGTTAGATTTTAAGACATGTAACATTCGCTCCCTTAATGGGCCCAAATTGAGCGTGTTGCAGTTTACAAATACTTGGGAATTTCACTAGAACAGCTTCTTGTGCGTTAAGTTATCATTTAAGACGCATGTGCTTGAGTTCACAAAGAAGATGATGATCAGACGTGGAGGTCTATATAGAAAAAGATCATGCTTTCCACTTGAAAACAGAAAAAGAATTGTAAAATCTATTATCGTCAGTCATGGATTATGGTGATATTGTGTGTATGCATGCAGTCTCAACTATAGGATGTAGAAAAGTATGATGGTCTTTTCTTAGTGGAGAGAAAAACACTTTTTTTATTTATTTTTTTTACAAGGCATTGCTGGGCAAGTTACCTTTTGACCTTACTTCATTATTCAAACACAAATCCAGTAGTCCTTGGACACGCTCACAGGACTATATCACCCTTGAAAGCCCACAGTGAAAACAGAACTTGGTAAATCAGCTTTCAGTTTTATTGCCACGGACAAGAGACCTGGTCTCAGTTGGTTAAACCTGTATAAATAAAATAAATAATAATACTAAATAAATGATAATATTTTATGTGGGCATTTGTCCCAACACAACAAATTAGCACACCTTAAGAAACTACAAGGAATTAGCTTTCAAATAATGCTGCACACTTTCATGACACTTAAACTTATTCAGTTATTGGTTGTTCAATTAAGGTTACACTTTTAATTATAGACAAACATAAAAAAAAATTGATATTGTTTCCACGAACATATAAATAACAAAGCAAGTTCAGGACCTATTTTGACTAGTTTATTGCCATACCTGCTTGTATTGCCATACCTGCTTGTAGACCTCGACAGTGGTCGAATTGTTAAAAGTTAACAATGGGGATAGTAAAATATCTGACCAGGTGTACCTATTTTAAAATTTCAACAGAAATTAAAAGGTCATCGTCGGAATTTTGTCCCCCCCTCTGGAAATTTCATGGAAATTTCGTACCCAACTCGCAACAATGAGTCTGGGATACCATGGCAGCCAACTTGTGGCAAACTTGCTAACCCAACATATCGCAACAGACTACAGACAGACTCCAGTTCTATTGACAGTGCCTTGTCAGGGCACTGATATGAGTATTAACACATGTTTTTTGTAAGTGGGAGGAAAACGTAGCACCCGGTGGAAACTAGGGATGGGCATTTTAGGCCATATCACTATTTGAATATTAGATCAAAAACATTTCGGTTAATCGATTAACCGAAATCAAAAGATTATATGGAAAAAAATAAATAAACATATTTATATATGTTCTTTCATTGTTTTTTTTTGCGCTATAGCGCACTTGTAATGTAGCCTGAAGGGCTTCCGTGATCTGGCCTTCGCTAAATAAACATATTCCTTTTCCAATTTCTGAACATTTCTTACTCTGACACATTTGGACAGATTTTCTTTGATCTCTGAGCGGAGTCGGCACTATAAAGCGCATGTGTTTGTATCAGTGATCCAGCGCACCAGCATAGAGTGCTCTTGTGCCTTCAGTTGGCGCGCTGCCTGCAAGTTTAAACTACTTCTGTGGAAAGCAGGGAAAATGTATCTAACGCATTGAAATTGTGCTTTTCTTTCTATTTTTTACATATTCCAATGGCATTGGTGCACACGTTATATAAACAGTATGTAATCAAAATTTTTATTTAAATTAACTTTAGGCAAATTTAAATTAACTTTAGGCAAAAATATAAATAAATAACTGCAGCTATATTCGAATACCCACATCATTTCGAATTATCGAATATTCGAATAATCGTGCCCATCCCTAACACAGGGAGAACATGCAAACTCCACACATAAAGGCTCTTGGGTCAGCTATGGTTCGAATCAAGGACCTTCTTGCTGTGGTGTTAATAATAATCAATTATAATATTTGTATTTGGAATTTGGTAGAAATGTTGTCAGTAATGTTTAGAACAGGAGCGGCCCGTTCATATGGGCAGGTGGGCAGAGCCTCACTAAATATAATCATCCACCAAAAACATAGTTCTTCCCCAAACTATTTTTCCACGTTAATACACCTTAATTTACATTTGAATAAATATTACCTAGTTGATTGTGCAATAAATTAAACAAACTAGTCGACAACATTTGATCTGTGAAAGTTAAAATCATAATTTCAGTGATGCATTCTCAATTGAACACGTTGCACAATGTTGGGGCAGGAGACTTCACTGCACCGATTTTGCAGGCAGATTTATGATGGCACCTTGTGGTCAAAAATTAAACTGCAATAAGCTCCAATAGAGTCTCATTGGGGCAGGAATGCATCCACTCCACTCCCCTACTCTGCAGTAGACAGTGCAGTTTTTAAAAAACAATAAAAAATGAATACTTTGCTAGAAAAGTATGACATTATGACGCTTTTCCCTGATAGACCAGACCATAACTCAACAAAAGAAAGGGAAACCCTCCAACAGAATTTCTTTTTAATATGAAGAATTGGAGTAGGCTAAGCTATTTTTAAACATTGCTTCAGTTTATCGTGGGTGGTTATTTGTCGCGCATAGGCGTACTCAGGTTACATAGGTGATACATTGTTCACCTATTGAAATGTGTTGGCTACGACGGCGTTATGTGGGATGCTGGCTGGTATGTTTACAGATACTGTCTGTTCTATTTTATAGTAATTATTATACTTAATTCATGTAATAAGTAACCTATTTACTTAATTATTAAAATAACAATATTAAAAGTGGGTGTGGCTACTGGCTAGCAATTCAGGGGCTTGAACCAATGTCTGCCCCACTAGTGCTTTTGGCCACAGGCCGCTACTGGTATAGAATGAAACAAAACATTTAGTTTTTTTACTCAAACACATACCTCTAAATAGTAAAACCAGACTAACTGATAATTTTGCAGTGGTCTCAATCTTTTCTAGAGTTGTATATATATGCATTTAAACATTTTAACTACGTATGGCACTTGAAATGTTTGGGGGGTGAGATGCTTAGGTAAAAGTAATTGATTTACAATACACCTTCACGTCAATTTATATTATGAGCTATGATGTGTGTTGTATGTGCAAAAATAAGTATAAAAGTTCTTACCCTCCGTTAAGTGTAGGTGTTAGTCCAAACAGTGTACAAAGTCCCACTGACATGAGCAGGGAACTGAGGACTGTCACCACTGCAGCTAACGCCAGGCCCCATTTGGACTTCACCATGTCAATCTTCCCTGGTAAAGGGAAGGCAGTGGAGGCACATTATACATAGTATAAAACACTTCAGTTTTGTCACTGCTATCAATGAGAATAAAGAGGAATGGGTTTGCCTATGTGTGGTACCAAAACAATTATTTGTGTGGGCAAAGTGGGCTAGTCTTTTTAGGGTAGCTGAGGGTAACACTTATTTAAATTCAAGACTTTGAACTATAGTGACAGCAGGAAAGCTGGATTTTGAACAGTTGTCTACGGAAAATCGTCAAAAGATAGCCAGCCCTACTTACTAGGGGTGGGAATCACCAAAGGTCCCACGATACGATATTATCACGATACTTAGGCCACGATACGATATTATTGCAATTTTAAATATATTGCGATATGCTGAGTATTGCGACAACATATATTGCGATATATTGCGATATTACCCTTTTTCAACAGCAAATTCTGTCAACAAAGAAAAAGTTTGTCAACATCTGTTTAAACGCAGACAGCTTTGAAGTGAAGTTAACTTCCCACAGCCAAACAGACATTCCACCAGTCAATGTTTCGGGCTTCAACCATGAAAGGCAATAAAACACAAGACAATTGTTCTTTAACTTACCACGTTAGAAACATTGAAACATATCAGAATGATTTATCTAATTGCTTACCAATATTATTGACTGAAAACTAATAATATGAGATTAAGTTAGGCTTAACTTATCACTTAGGCTTTGGACTTGTGGACAGTCAAATACTGTATAATGTACAACTTTAAATAATAATGGTACAAAAAAAATATAGTCCTCTTTCTCTTCCTTACTCACACACACGTTAATTTAGCATGTCTGGTTAGTTACTAGCCCCCAACTAAGTCACTGACAACAAATTTATAAATGACAAAATCTACAGATAAAAAATGTTTCCGCTCTGGTTAATAGGTAAACACAGGCACACACACGGCTCCCTTGTGCACTTTTCTTTTCCCCTTGATTCCAAAACTATAATTCCTTAACATGCATGGTAACATTATTAACTATATCGTTATAATAAGGTAACGTTAAAACCCCTTCCATACATGCCACATTGCTACGGCTATATACAAACCCTATCATCTGCATTGCAATTACTTGACCCAACCATCATCTAACTATAAAAGAATCCAACAGACAACAAAGCTAACCGCTGTAAAGACAGCATTACGTTTAAAATTCGTTTGATATTCAAATTTGGTGACTAATAACTTTATACTCCTATGGCATAAACGTTTCAAAGTAATTACTTTTGACTTATCCTGATTTGTGAAATTGTATTCTACAGTGTTTTCTTCATAATTAGCTTTTCGCCAAAATCAATGTTTTGTATTATAAAACGCATTAAATTGACAACAATCTATTGTAGAGATATCAGACCAACTGTATCTTGTTCAAAACGATTTGTGAATTGATTCACAAATAAGGGCTGAGGGTGTACGTGTGTGTATCTGCATGCGCGCGCGTGCGTGCGTGTGTGTGGTGGTGATGGTGGTGGGTGGTCTTCCTGGTCTAGCTGGACAACTATAACAGCTGGAATTGTTAATTTATATCAACACATACTAGAGGTTACATAATGTGTTTTTAGATTTGTGAAACTTCTATTTGTGAAACACAATCAAAGTATAAAAACACCATGTTTCTCCTATTAGGAGTACACAAAGCCAGGTCTAGCTGGACAACCATAGCAGTTAGGCCAGTAAAACTCGGACTACATCTATCAACATATAGTAGAGGTCAAATAGATGTCTTTCTAGATTTGTGAAACCTCTACATTATTTGTGTAACACAATCTAAATGGGAAAAAACATGTTTTTCCTATTAGAAGTACACAAGGCCTGGTCTAGCTGGACAACCATTGCAGCTAGACTTGTAAAACATGGACTACATGTCCAGGACATACTAGAGCTTAAATATGATGCGATTCTAGATTTGTGAAACCTCCACATTATTTCTGAAACACAAAGTATAAAACAAATCAATCATGATTTTCCTATTAGGAGTATACAAGGCCGGGTCTAGCTGGACAACCATAGCAGCCAGACTTGTAAAACATGGACTATATATAAAACATGATCTAACAACACATACTAGAGGTCAAATAAGATGTGTTTCTAGATTTGTGAAACCTCTGCAAGTTTCTTTTTGTTGTTTTTTTATGTTGCATTAAACAAAACCTCATTGGCTGCCCGCCAATGTGGCTGGTGGTAGATTGACAAATATACCTGCCCATGCCAAAATGCATTTGGCAGGTTGGCGGGTGTATGTGTCAGGCCCTGATTTATATAATAAAAGATTGATACTTGGCGTCCGTGTATCAATACAATATTGCCGCGCAAAATATTGCGATACTATGCTTTATCGATTTTTTCACCCACCCTTACTACTTACGTGTGGAGAAGTAGATGTAGGCAAACAGAATGATGTAGGTAGTGACCAGGGGTATGAGCTCGGCAATGCCAATCTCGTCCTTGAAGTGGACGTGTACCATCTCGTCATCGCGCAGGCTACAGTTGACAGATGGATGCAATTGCTGTAGACGAGCTCGCAGGCTGTCCAAGAACCTACACATGCATACAGAGAACATATAAGACTCCTCTCTGTTAGGTACATAGAGGTTGTTGCTGGTAGTGGAATACGATTGTGGCACCCCCCATCACACCTTAATAATGGCGACTCAATCCATCCTAAGAAAGTGAAACATGTATTTCTACATTTTGTACATCTAATTACAATCCAAAGAGCATAACTCTTCACCGCATCCCTGTTTGCCTTGATTATCCCAAAGATGTCTTAAGAACTTGATTGTAGTCCAACTGTAGCAAGTTCCACTAACGGGACAGGATTTAGAAGTGCTCAGACCTGTGTATTGTATAGACTGTATTCCTTCACGGTATTTGTCAGAGCACAAAACAAGCCGTGATGTTCAAGGAACCTTCACTAGGTCTCCGCAAAACAAATTGGGTTTGGGATAGGGATAGGCACGATTATTCGAACATTCGATTATTCGAAATTATGTGGGTATTCGAATATAAGCTGCAGTTATTTATTTATATTTTTGCCTAAAGTTAATTTAAATATTATTCATTAACAATTTTGATTACACACTGTTTGTGCCTTTATGCCATTGAAATATGTAAAAAGTAGAAAGAAAAAGCACAATTTCAATGCATTAGATACATTTTCCCTGCTTTCCACATCAAGTAGTTTAAACTTGCAGGCAGCGCGCCAACTGAAGGCACGAGAGCGCTCTATGCTAGTGCGCTGGATCACCGATACAAACACATGCGCTTCATAGCGCCGACTCTCCACTCAGATATCAAAGAAAATCTGTCCAAATGGGTCAGAGTACGAAATGTTCAGAAATTGGAAAAGGAATATGTTCATTTAGCGAAGGACAGATCACGGCAGCCCTTCAGGCTACATTCCAAGTGCGCTATAGCGAGAGAGGAAAAATAAACAAAAAACATAACTTTTTTTTTATTATATTTTTTTTTCGGTTAATCGATTAACCGAAATGTTTTTGATAGAATATTCGAATAGTGATATGGCCTAAAATGCCCATCCCTAGTTTGGGCATGAATCTGGACAAGGGCTTAAAAAAAGGTTGAGCTTTGAATGTTGCAAGGAGCTCATTGGGGTCTATTATTGTTACTGCTAGCACTCTTACTGGTTGACTAGCTACACTGAGTAAGGAAATTAAAAGGCCCTTAGTCAATAAGGCCCTTGGTAAAAGTAATCTGTAGAGTTAGAAGAACCTGCCTGAAAAACAACCATCTCTGATGTACTACATCAATAAGACCTTTATATTGGTGTCTAAACAGAAGCAACTGCAGTTTTTTAACCTTTATTTTACAAGGTTAGCCTCATTACGATTCAGAATCTCTTTTGCTAAAGAGACCTGGCCAAAAAAAGCAGCACAAATAGTTTCACACAAATGTACAAAAAAGAAAAGATTCTGCAACATCTAAAGGTGAAAAACACTGACAAACGTTAAAATGTTCCAATTGTTCTATCCTGGCTCAAAATATGTAGGTGAGACGATTTCCTTAAGCTTTGTATTTTTTTAAAGTTTATTCCAGGTAGATGGAGCAGAGAACTCATTACAGTGAAATATTTTTAAATGCAATCATTTCAGGCAAATTATTTTTATTGGATAGTTACGTGGCTATTAGTTCTGTGATGCCAGACCCATCCACACTTTTTTTGCGCTGTGCCACCGCTGGAGAAAGATCTGGCACAATGCATTAATATTCTGGAATAGGGGGAAAAATGTATTTTAATATTTATTTAAATCAATCACAATCGTCTTGGGTGGCGCTAAGCCCAGGATGCAGGGACGATGCCCTTGAGGGGGGGGGGGGACTTTTTTTGTTTTGGTGGAACATTTGAACAAGGGGAGGCGAGCCCTGGTATTAAAATGGCTAAACCTCACAAAAGAAAAAGTCACATAAAACAATATGACTAAGCGGTATGTTGACTCTGTGATACGACTTTTATTGATTAAAAAAGAAAAACATAACTTAATCATCGCTCTCTTAGAGGTGAAAGCCTGTACATACACTTTAGTTCTAGTAGAGGAGCTTACTGGACCTGACAAAACCACAGACGATTTAATAGCTGTATGCAGTTCTTACTGTCGATCGATATCACAGAAGCCCTGTTTGGGCTTTTAAGCTCAAACATTGTTGCATTTCATGACTTTCCCTGAACGTCTGTCTCATGGCTTTGGAGGCTGTGGCAGTAATTGCCAGGAGTGGCACAGAACTGGGTAAAGGAGATCTTTATTTGCCAACCTATCCACACCACTCTGAAAGAGGCTTTACTTGCATGTCCTTCTCCCTGTAAATAAACAGACAAGACAGAATGATTAGCCAAAAAGGGAGAAAACTAATAATATTTATGCATATTAGCTTGATTGGGGTTCTAAATTTGTTGATACTAATCAAAAGATAATATATGCAACTTAGTGTTACGCAAATACAAAGCTGTACCCAGGATTTACAACAAGATAGTGATCAGGCAAGGAACTGGATGAAATGAGAATAATACTGTAAATGTAATAGTTGTAACAATAATTTATTTTTGCTAGAGTCAAATTGCACACAGTACAGTAACATTAGCTATAGAAAGGAGCACATCAGCAAATGGTTAATCGTAATTTGCTTTTACCAGAGGATCATCATACTTTGTCCACAGCAATCCCCACCAAATGCTCTCGAAACGTTGTCGTTTGCAGGACGGCTCTCCATTCATCTTTGCCAACAAATGATTGAGGAGATCCGTACTCAATGGAGTAATGGCTAGCAGCTATTTTCTCATCCATATCTTGATCTTGCCTGGCGTATGCTGCAGCTACCCCCTTCAACTGCAGGGTTTTCAGCGGGTCCTTTTAAATCACAACCAAGAGGTGACACTAACAAAACCATGGCATTTTCACGCCATGTCTCTGTGTTTACACTGTATGCAGACAATAGGCCATGCTTGGGAGTATTATCATTTTTCCATAACCGGTTGGCAAACATGCAAGATCGTCCCTGTAAATGCTCTTGCATATAATGTGTAGGTTGTTAGCTCGTAGGTTGCTTTAGTTTCACGTAGCGATGGAGACTCAAAAACGGTAACACTTGTTAGATCAGATATTTATAAGAGCTGTCAACTCTTGTATTGTTATCCCTTTATTAAGCTTTTCTGTATGTAATTTTTTATGCCAACATAGTAACATAGTCCCTGTCGTGATCAAAACGATGGTAGAAACTAGGGATGTTCCTAACGACTAATTTCCCTGATGTTAAAACAGAAGTTTAAATTTAAACTAGGCGACTAGTCTAAAATTAAAGTTACAAGAGGCAGTTTATCTGTAAGAGATGATTTTAGCGACCCCCAAAGTTTACTTCATGTAATTATTTTCCCTAACCGTCGCAAATTAGACATGCAGAATGCTCGTGGTCACTGCATATCGCTAGCACGATCAACAACTGCACTACAAGTATGGGCATCTCTTCCTGATTTAGTGAAACACTTCCTTGCGCAGAAAGCAATTCATCCCTGTTTTGCGGGAGATCGTGCCTGGTGGTACACAAAGTTTGTGTTAAATATTGAGACTTCAAGAGGACTGATCTGAACCGCGATTTTTCATTCTCCCATAGACCAGTGGAGGCTTCTCAGAGGAGGCAAGGGAGGCAGTTCCTCCCCAACTGTTTTATAGAAATTATATACATCATAATCATAATTTTGTTCAGGTCATCTATAATATTATCTAAAAAAAGTGTAAAAATATATTATTAATGCTATCAATTGTGTTTTATAGGATAAAGATCCAAAACTCTACAGTTATATATACAGTGCATCCGGAAAGTATTCATACCCCTTCACTTTTTCAACATTTTATTATGTTACAGCCTAATTCCAAAATGGATTAAATAAAAAAAAATTCTCAACATTCTACACACAATACCGCATAATGACAAAGTGAAAAACTTTTTTTAGAATTTTTTGCAAATGTATTAAAAAATAAATAAATAAAAAATCACATGTACATAAGTATTCACACCCTTTATTCAATACTTTGTTGAAGCACCTTAGGCAGCAATTACAGCCTCAGGTCTTCTTGAGTATGATGCTACAAGCTTGGCACACCTATTTCAGGGCAGTTTCACCCGTTCTTCTTTGCAGATCGTCTCAAGCTCCATCAGGTTGGATGGGGAGCGTCGGTGCACAGCCATTTTCAGATCTCTCCAAAGATGTTCAATCGGGTTCAAGTCTGGGCTCTGGCTGGGCCACTCAAGAACATTCACAGACTTGTCCCAAAGCCACTCCTTTGTTATCTTGGCCGTGTGCTTAGGGTCGTTGTCCTGTTGGAAGGTGAACCTTCGCCCCAGTCTGAGGTCCAGAACGCTCTGGAGCAGGTTTTCATCAAGTATCTCTCTGTACATTGCTGCATTCATCTTTCCCTTGATCCTGACTAGTCTCCCAGTTCCTGCCGCTGAAAAACACCCCCACAGCATGATGCTGCCACCACCATGCTTCACAGTAGGGATGGTATTGGCCAGGTGATGAGCTGTGCCTGGTTTCCTCCAGACATGACGCTTGGCATTCAGGCGAAAGAGTTCAATCTTGGTTTCATCAGACCAGAGAATTTTGTTTCTCATGGTCTGAGAGTTCTTCAGGTGCCTTTTGGCAAACTCCATGCGGGCTGTCATGCGCCTTTTACTGAGGAGTGGCTTCCGTCTGGTCACTCTACCATAAAGGCCTGATTGGTGGAGTGCAGCAGATGTGGTTGTCCTTCTGGAAGGTTCTCCCATCTCCACAGAGGAACACTGGAGCTCTGTCAGAGCGACCATCGGGTTCTTGGTCACCTCCCTGACCAAGGCCCTTCTCCCCCGATTGATAAGTTTGGCCGGGCGGCCACCTCTAGGAAGAGTCCTGGTGGTTCCAAACGTCTTCCATTTGCGAATGATGGAGACCACTGTGCTTGTTGGGACCTTCAATGCCGCAGAATTTTTTTTTCGATACAATCCTGTCTCGGAGGTCTACAGACAATTCCTTGGACTTCATAACTTGGTTTGTGCTCTGACATGCACTGTCAACTATGGGACCTTATATAAACAGGTGTTTGCCTTTCCAAATCATGTCCAATCAATTGAATTTACCACAGGTGGACTCCAATCAAGTTGTAGAAACATCTCAAGGATGACCAGTGGAAAGGGGATGCACCTGAGCTCAATTTTGAGTGTCACAGCAAAGGGTGTGAAAACTTATGTACGTGATATTTTATTTTTTTTTTTTTTAATACATTTGCAAAAAATTCGAAAAACCTTTTTTCACTTGGTCATTATGCGGTACTGTATGTAGAATGTTGAGAATTTTTTTTTATTTTAATCCATTTTGGAATTAGGCTGTAACATAATAAAATGTGGATAAAGTGATGGGGTATGAATGCTTTCCGGATGCACTGTATGTCATTGGGGTTTTCAAGTGGGCACCCTCCATCCCGGATGTTTCATTAATTTGAGCCCACGACACCTCCAGAAGGCTTAACGGTGAGCAATGACGTCTCAGACCCACCCCCCTCTATATCCACTCTAGGCACGGCCTGATATTTAAAAAAAAAAAAGTATGGAGTATGGCAGAATGGATATTATAACATTATATCCTGTGTATACTGAAACATCAGTGCCCACCGTGTCAAAAATCGCCAAGGCTGAGAATGTGGTCGTTCAGTTGCTAACATCTTCTTTTGGTACTTGGAGAGTAGGCTACACAGAGAAGGTTCGTTTAAAAACCCAGGGTAGCTTAGATTAGCTACTTGAATCAGAGCACTTTCATCTATTACATGTTCGATATGTATCTATCCGAGTAGTTTTAGTTTCACTTCGGCATTTACGTGGTCTGTTGATTTTAAGTGTTATTTTACTGACCAATTCAGATTTTTTTAAGTAAGCAAATCCGTGTCTCGTCCAATGCCAGCAATAGAGGCGGTTTGTAATCGCGCTGCCTGTCAGCCACTCATTTTTAAGTTTTATGTCAGTGTATATTGAAATGTCAGATTGTATTACACTGCACTTCACTGTACTTTGGATAAAGGCGTCCGCTAAATGTCTGCAATAATAAGAATAATAATCATTGTGACTTGTTTCTTGCACTGTTTTACAATTGTTATACTGTTATACTATTTAAGGTATGAGTGTAGGTTACCCTGCTGCTTATTGGGGTTCAGCTTCTTATACAACACCTTCATCCACCCCACCCCAAATCTGCGTCCTCTGACTCAGGAGTCACCAGCCGCCACTGCCATAGACATTACAATGTGCAATCAGAAGAAATTAATTGATAATCCGTTAATATAAAGAAGTTGCCTGTAGTTGTTTTAAGAAAACACTCGGAAAAGTAACATTTTTGGGGGGAGATTTACCAAAAAACGCTAAACCATGAAGAACAAACATTCAATTAAATATATAAAATCCTGTGAATGTATGCAAATGAACTGCAATACATAAACAACAATACACCTTATTTTTGCCTCCGTTAACCCCGCCATGACTCTTCAATTTACACTCAGTATATTTTCAACGCTCAATCTGACCTAGCTTTAGGGGGTGGACAAAAAGATAATGTGACAAATGGATAAGACAGCACTGTAGCAGCCA
The DNA here is from genome assembly GCA_026901105.3 of Galaxias olidus. NCBI lineage: Eukaryota > Metazoa > Chordata > Actinopteri > Galaxiiformes > Galaxiidae > Galaxias > Galaxias olidus. Next base: position 15,895 of record JAPMUY010008813.1, read on the forward strand.
ATAACATAATAACTGCCGATAATGTAATAATTTTCTCATTCTTAATGTAATAAAAGCCAATAATGTAATAAAATGTCTGAGCCAATAACGTAATAACCTTTTCCCCGTTTCCAAAAAACTGAAATAATTTAATAATTGGAGCCGATAACGTAACATACTTATATCACTATGTTTAAGTTGTATTTATTATGAAATGTCAGACTTTCATACCACTTACCCTACTGTAGCTTCTTTCAAATAACGTTCTCAAAAACCCGACCAATCCTGACCTCTCTTTCCTCCCCCCCCCCCCCGCCACCCCCCTCTCTCTCTCTCTCTACAAATTTCAATGTAATGTGTTTTATTGGCATGAAAAGGCAAATGCTTATATTGCCAAAGCTAACATAGTTGAACATACATGCACATATACATACTTTTTACATGGGAAATCACTGTTAACATGACAGTGCGTGCAAATAGCAAGTAACTATAACACTAACAACAGTAACAATAGGATGAACAAATGGTACATTCAACTTAATGCAGTGTTTCACTGGCTGTCCCTTAGGTTGTGACAAGATGCCAAATATTTGGCTGCTATTATGGAGCAAAGTGACAAAGTGAAATAGCAAGTTCAACATGCTTTTTCATATGGCCAGACCAACTAATCAGATATAAGTAAACTTTGACTATTTATATGAGGCATGTTTATGATTGGCCAAATCGACAAACACAAAAAAAAAAAATCAAAAAAAATATAAATGTGGTTATTAACCTGCAATTAACCTGACTGTGGGAGGAAACCAGAGTACCCGGAGGAAACCCACGCAAACACGGGAAGAACATGCGAACTCCTCACAGAAAGGCCCTTGGGTCAGGTGGGGATTGAACCAGGACCTTCTTGCTGTGAGGCAACAGTGCTAACCACCGAGCCACCGTGTTGCCCCAATTATTATTATTATTATTATTATTATTATTATTATTATTATTATTATTATTAATAATAATAATAATTTGTTTCTAATTCTAAGATTATTATTATTATTATTATTATTATTATTATTATTATTATTATTATTATTATTAATAATAATACGGGAAGAACATGCGGGAAGAATAATAATAATAATAATAATAATCTTAGAATTAGAAACAAATGCAATGATTTTGAAACCCAAGCAGATACAAATAAACTAAAATACATAATAGGTGAAAAACCCTATCTGCTGCATAATAGCAGCCAAATATTTGGCCTCTTGTCACAACCTAAGGGACAGTCAGTGGAACAATGCACCAAGTTAAATGTACCATTTGTTCATCCTATTGTTACTGTTGTTAGTATTATTGTTACATGCTATCGGTACGCACAGTCATGTTAGGGTGAGGGCTATGTTTGCTTTGGCAAGATCAGCATTTGTCTTTTCATGTAAAAAAAACTCATTACATTGAAAATTTAAGAGAGGGAGGGAGAGAGAAATATGTTTGATCAGAGTTAGGACTAAGATTCAGGAGTCAGGATTGGTCGAGTTTTTGAGAAAGTTATTTGAAAGAAGCTACAGTAGGGTAAGTGTTATGAAAGTCTCGACACTAAATAATAAATACAACTTAAACATAGTGATATAAGTATGTTATTACATTACTGGCTTCAATTATTAAATCTTTTCAGTATTGTTTATAGCAAGCCAATAATGTAATAACCGGTCAATAATGTAATGAGTTATTACGTTATTGGTTCAGACATTTTATAACATTATTGGTAAGTTATTACATTATCGGCTTTTATTACATTAAGAACGGGAAAATGATTAAGCTATAGGCAGTTATTACATTATCGGCTGCTACACAGCGCTACGTTGTTTTGATAATGTGTCAAACACCCTGTGAGGGTTCTGACTGCATCTGTCCAGTAGAGGGCGCTCCAGGACCGTGGTGGTGAGGCATTCCTCTGACAGATCAAGTGGAACCAGGTGAGATTAAACTGGTGATAAATTGGAGGAATGCTGTTTATGGCTGTCAGCTTTGTTTCAGAGGCAGAGCTGCAAACTGAGAGATGGGTTGCCGCTGAGCATGCTGGACAAAGCAACAGCAGTGACAATACAAGCAGCAGCAGCAGCAGCAACGACAGCAACAGCAGCGCAGCTCTGTGTGTGTGTGTGTTTGGGACATTGACTAAAAGGGATGTTTCCAAAATGAAACCACAGTGTCTGTGCTCAGTCTGTCCCCTGAGCCTCACACACCCCTACACCGAAGACAATACTTAGACATTACTTTGTCTATTTTGTTTGTTAATATTGCCTGTTCGCTATGATGACGATGCTGCACAAAGCAATCTGGATTATATTCATTACCCTATGGATCATCACCAGGGATAGCTGCGGGTTTCCAGCTGAGTTACGTGGCAACAACGGACTCAGCTACAGCTGGGAAGAACCTGCAACAACTCCGGTCTTCCATGCTTGGCAGGACTAAAACATCCACTGTAGGTCTACCTGCAGAAATACGGCCGAGGAAAAGAGGGAAGAGAGGTGGGGTGCGTGCCAGGCTGAGGAAACGACCCTTCAAACCCCTCTCCCCTCCATCATTCTGTCCAATGTACGGTCGCTCCAGAATAAAATCGATATAATACATGCAAAATGCCCGGTGGAGAGGTCTTGCAGTGAAGCCTGCATCGTCTCCTTGACTGAAACTTGGTTGGACAAGGCCGTTCCAGATGCCGAGGTACATCTTGACAACTTCACCATCGTCAGGGCAGACCGAACAATGGCGTCGGGCAAAGAGAGAGTTAGAGGGGTCTGCATGTATATCAACAACAGGTAGTGTAGCAACATCATGATCCACAGCAAGATCTGTACCCCAAATTTGATGATGTCCTTATCCCTTCACCCATTTCATCTTCCAAGGCAACACTGTTGTCATTAGCTGTGTTTACATCCCACCTAGTGCTAACATCAAGGCTGCAGCCGAGCTAGTAGCTAAACATGCTAACAACATGCAGGGTAAATACCATGAGGCCCCAGTGTTTATTGTTGGTGACTTTAACAGCTGCAGACTCGACAGTGTCCTGCCTTCTTTAGCACAATGTGTGGATATCTCCACCCGAAGGGAAAACATTCTGGACCTATGTTAGGGAAACATTACTGACTTGTACATCTCCCGTGCCCACTCGCCACTCGGCGTTTCAGATCAAATGTTGTCTTTCTGCTTTCGCATTACAGACAGGTACTGAAACGTCACAAGCTCCAGACCTAGAGTGTCAGTCAATGGTCGGAGGACAACATCACACAACTACAGGGCTCATTTGCCTGCACAGACTAGGACATCTTTGAAGGCAGTTTAAACGAGAAGGTCACAATTATTACAGATTATCCAGTTAAGTTTTGTATTACCACGACCATACCAGTTAAGACCTTAGAGAAATATCCGAACTACAAACCCTGGATCACCTCCCATATTAATCACAGTCTAAGGGAAAAACAAAGCCTTTCAATGACGGGACTGGGTTTCACTCAAAATCATAAGGTGTCAAGTAAAGAATGACATCCTCAAGGCCAAACTCAAATTCAAAGAGACTTGAACAGGAATTTAGTACCATTAACACCAGCAAGCCTTTCAAAAAGTTAAAACTCTCACAGGATACGATTCAAAACCTAAGTTAGTTGCAATAACTGACCCTGCCTCATTTTCTCAAGAACTAAACCTCTTCTGCACATGGTTTGACACCATCAACTGCTTAAAGGAATGCGAAGTATTACTGGAAACCACACCCATTCCTGAGCCAGCACACCCTGCCCCCTTTACAGTCTAGGACGTGCGCCAGCAGCTGAACCGGTGTAAACCAGGCAAGGCCCTTGGACCAGACATCATCTAGGCGCAGGTATTCAAGGACCGTGCCACAGAACTGTCTCCCATTATCCATTCCATTTTCGGTGAATCCTACAGGACTGCTTCAGTGCCCACCTTGTGGAAAACATCAACCATCATTCCGGTACCCAAGAAATCCTGCCCCTCAGAACTAAACCACTACCGGCTGGTTGCACTGACCTCAATACTAATGAAATACCTGGAAAAACTGGTGCTTAATTTAATATCATCTCTCCAACTGTCGAACCACAATTGGACTGCCATCAGTTCGCCTATATGGCCAAACGGGGGACTGAGGATGCTGTGGCATGCCTTCTTAACTCCCTCCTACAACATCTAGAAAAACTTTGCGAGACTCTTATTCATTGATTTCAGTTCCACTCTCAATACCATCCAGCGCCACCAGATGATCAGGCAACTCCACCACCTCAACATCCCCCCACTTCTCACTCACTGGGTACACAGTTTCCTCAGTGGCAGACCACAGAGTGGGTAATGTAACATCCTTAACCGCCATCACCAACATCAGAGCTCCTCAAGGTTGTGTACTGAGCCACTTCCTGTTTACCCTCTACACCAGTGACTGTCAGTCCCTCACCCATCACTAGATATTTCAAATACTCTGATGACACTGCCAGATTGGCACTCCTTAAAGACAATAACTCCAATGTAGGCTGTAATAAACCATCACCAGCTTCACACAATGGTGGATTTACTACTACTAACTACTTGCAGTTAAAGTAACAAAAACAGAAGAACTGTGAATTAACAACAGCACAGTCCACAACTCCACCCTCTATCTCATCTGTATCAGTAATGAAGCCTTTGAGATGGTGGAGTGCTTCAAATACCTTGGACTCACCATGGACAATAAACTGAGCTTCAAACAACACACCACTGACATCCACAAACACTACCAACAAAGACTCTCGGCCATTCGCAAACTGAATTCCCTCTCTCTTGCCCCCCACCTACTATTGCTTCTTTACAAAAGCATAATCCTACCGATTCTCCTCTACTGTTGCACCAATGTTATGATGGGTGTGCAGAGTTTGGCTGGCACTAGCAGCCTGCTCTATTTGCAGATGATTGTCCACATGCCTATATGCTGAATGTGGTTACGCATTGCATACGCATTGGTGGTTGTACACCAGTTAATTCTGACACAGCCTACAATACAACTTTATTCCTTTTTTTCCCATTTTCTAGAATCTAGACTATCAAAACACTGCCAAACTATGCTGGCTTTATGTGATGTCATCGTTGTCACACTTTCCTCCTCGCTGGTTTAACTTGAATGTGTTAAGTATTGTCCCTCATATTTTTTATCCAGCATTGTTAACACAAGTAACGGATGTTTATTTTTTAAATAGCAACTTTTGACAAGGAAGACATGACATTTCAGTGCAAATTATGTCAGTATGTAATTCAAATGAGTACATTAATATAACAACTTCAACCAACTAGTATTTCTGGTACCAATGAGCAAGGGTAGCAACGTTAAACCGACTACTCGGTTAATCGTGCACATCCTTAGTAGAAACGTTCACTTTCAATGACGTAGCAACGTGACGACCATGTTCAGCAGTGACATACAAGAAAGTAACTCGCAGAGCCGGGTCATTTGCACTAACCTTTTTTACTAGTTTGATGGTGCAAACAGAGAAATTGTAACCATGTTGGCTTTAACGTTAGCTAGCCAGCTATTGTCTGTATTAGCTATCTAGCAAGCTCAATAACATCAACCAGTCAGCTAGCTCACTAAAGCTTATTACAAGGACTTTAATTTAAAATGTTACCGGCTTTCATAAAGAAGAAGGTTTTCAGGCCTGTTTTAAAAGACGACTGGTAGTAGATTTAACTTTGCCAAGATGTCTGCTATGGAAGCCCATAAGGGACGTTATTCAAATGAAAATGTAAACTTGAAAATGCAAATGCAATTCCACATTAGCATTATCACTTTCCACATTCGTATGTGTTATGAGACAAAATGTAAATGAAAATGCAATCATCCAATTTGCATTTGCATTTTCAAAGGCTCCAATGGGCATTCTGTGTCAATATTAAAATTCAAATGCAAAAGCTGTTTGACATTACATTGTCAAAGTCCTACCCCGTCATACTGCGGACAATATTCAAACGTTAATTCAAACTTGAAAATTAAAATGCAATATTAAAAATGTATTCTCATTTTCCATTTGTGCAAGCATTATTTTAGTCACAATTAAATTAAAATGCAGTTGTCAAACAATATGAAAATGAAAATCGCATTTGCCATTGCATTTTCAAACACTTCATCTTCAGTACTACGCTGTGCAGTGGACAATATTCAAATGCAATACGTGAATCAGCGCTAGGAGTCTATTGCATTTGCATTTTCAAGTCACCACGCTCTCTTTGGGACAGATCATGAACATTCAAATGCAATTCGTCAGTCCTCCCATCAAGGCGGGTCTTAAGTTTGGACCTCAATTCCTTCTTCTGTCACTTACAATAGTGCAAGCTGTAGCTAGCAGGGTGTCCGATGCGCTGGGAGATAACCACTGTGGCTATTTGACAACCTTATTTTGCCATTAACAGATGTTCACGACAGAACAGATATAGTATGTATTGCAGAGTAGGCCTTAGGTCTACTCCATTTCTGGCACCGACGTGGACGTGTCTCTCGCACCAGCCAAGCCTATGCCATTGCCGCAGAGATCAACACTCAGTGTGGCTAACTCTTGAAAGACAAATGAGCAACCTCACCTTAATATAATTGCCCAAAACAAGCCCAACACTACCTATGGGCACATATTTATAATACCACATTATTAAAACTATAGGTGTGAACGTTTATGAAAACATTAAAACCTTTTCCAGTCTCTAAAGTGGTAAAATCCTGCCTTCATATTATCACCCATATCCCATATTGTGCTATAAGTTTATTTATTTAGTATGATTCTGATAATTAATAGTGTAAACATGCACATGAAAGTTGAAAATAATGCCCAATCTATCAGCCCACAGCAAGCGTTCAGCTATATGACTGTACGGCTTCTCTTCGTTTCAGCACTGTCATTGTGAATAATTAGAGAGAGATTTTAATAAATGTACTTCTTTCATCATCATCATCATCATCTTCATCCGCTTTGTCCGGGGTCGGGTCGCGGAGGTAGCAGTTCCAGCAGGGCATCCCAAACTTCCCTTTCCCGGGCCACATTAACCAGCTCTGACTGGGGGATTCCAAGGCGTTCCCAGGCCAGTGTGGAAATATAATCCCTCCACCTGGTCCTAGGTCTGCCCCGCGGCCTCCGCCCAGCAGGACTTGCCTGGAACACCTCCCTAGGGAGGCGGCCAGGTGGCATCCTTTCTAGATGCCCGAACCACCTCAACTGGCTCCTTTCTACGCAAAGAAGCAGCGGCTCTACTCAGAGTCCCTCACGAATGGCTGAACTTCTCACCCTATCCCTAAGGGAGATGCCAGCCACCCTCCGGAGGAAACTCATTTCCGCCGCTTGTATCCGCGATCTCAATCTTTCGGTCATGTCCCACCCTTCATGACCATAGGTGAGAGTAGGAACGAAGATAGACCGGTAGATTGAGAGCTTTGCCTTCTGGCTCAGCTTTCTCTTCGTCACAACGGTGCGATAAAGCGACTGCAACACCGCACCCGCTGCTCCAATTCTCCGGCCCATCTCTCATTCCATTTTCCCCTCACTCGAGAACAAGACCCCGAGATACTTGGACTCATTCCCTACTTGGAGTAGACAATCCATCGGTTTCCTGCTGAGAACCATGGCCTCAGATTTGGACAGCTGATCCTCATCCCAGCCGCTTCACACTCGGCTGCGAACCGATCCAATGAGTGCTGCAGGTCGCAGACCGATGATGGCATCAAGACCACATCATCTGCAAAAAGCAGTGATGCAATCCACCAACCCGCAGCCCCCCTCCCCCGCGGCTACGCCGTGAGATCCTGTCCATGAATACCACAAACAGGATAGGTGACAAAGCGCAGCCTTGGAGGAGGCCAACCCTCACCGGAAACGAGTCCAACTTACTGCCGAAGACCCGGACACAGCTCTCGCTTTGGGAGTACAGAGATTGGATGGCCCTAAGTAGAGACCCCCTCACCCCATACTCTCGCAGTACCTCCCACAGTATCTCCCGGGAACCCGATCATACGCCTTCTCCAAATCCACAAAACACGTGTAGACCAGATTGGCATACTCCCAGGCCCCCTCAAAGATCCTCGCGAGGGTAAAAAGCTGGTCCGTTGTTCCACGACCAGGCCGGAAACCGCATTGTTCCTCCTCAATCCGAGGTTCGACTATCGGTCGAACCCTCCTTTCCAGCACCCTGGAGTATACTTTCCGGGGAGGCTGAGTAATGTGATGCCTCTGTAGTTGGCACACACTCTCCGGTCCCCCTTTTTGAACAGGGGAACCACCACCTTAGGTACTGTCCCCGACTTCCACGCAATGTTGATAAGACGTGTCATCCATGACAGTCCCTCAACACCCAGAGCCTTCAGCATTTCTGGGCGGATCTCATCAACCCCTGGGGCTTTGCCACTGTGGAGTTGTTTGACTACCTCAGTGACCTCCGCCAGGAGATTGATGCTGATCCCCCATCATCCTCCAGCTCTGTCTCTACTATAGACGGTGGGTTTGTCGGGTTCAGGAGTTCCTCAAAGTGTTCCTTCCACCTCCCAATCACCTTGTCAGTTGAGGTCAACAACGTCCCATCCTTACTGTATACAGCTTGGATGGTTCCCTGCTTTCCCCTCCTGAGGTGTCGGATGGTCTTCCAGAACCGCTTTGGTGCCAACCGAAAGTCCTTCTAAATGGTTTCTCCGAACTCCTCCCACACCCGCTGCTTTGCCTCTGCCATGGCCGAGGCTGCAGTCCTTCGGGCCTGTCGGTACCTTGCAACTGCCTCCGGAGTCTCCCGGGATAACATATCCCGGAAGGCCTCCTTCTTCAATCGGACGGCTCCCCTGACCACCGGTGTCCACCAGGATGTTCGAGGGTTACCGCCCCTTGAGGCACCTAAGACCTTGAGACCACAGCTCTCAGACGCAGCTTCAGCAATGGAGGCTTTGAACATCGCCCACTCCAGTTCAATGCCCCCAGCCTCCACAGGGATGCCAGAGAAGCCCCGCCGGAGGTGTGAGTTGAAGGCCTCCCGGACTGGGGACTCCTCCAGACGTTCCCAGTTCACCCGCACTACACGTTTGGGCTTACCAGGTCTGTCCAGAGGCTTCCCCCGCCACCTGACCCAACTCACCACCAGATGGTGATCAGTTGACAGCTCTGCCCCCCTCTTCACCCGGCTGGGCATAGCCCGAAAAAGCAACGTGGACAACACCAACATCTCTCCTTCTCCGTCCCGTGGGCTCACCACCCGCGGGAAAAACCAAGGGGGTCGGGTGCGCTGCCAGAAAGGTGGCAGTGAAGGCAGAGGTTTTCGACGGATCGGACCCGGGTGGCAGAGGCTGGCTTTGGGGACGTGGAACGTCACCTCTCTGGGAGGGAAGGAGACGGAGCTTGTGCGGGAGGTGGAGCGCTACCAGCTGGATCTGGTGGGGCTTACCTCTACGCACAGCCTCGGCTCTGGAACCTCACTTCTGGATAGGGGTTGGACTCTATTCTTCTCCGGAGCTCCCCAGGGTGAGAGGCGCAAGGCTGGTGTGGGGATACTCACAAGTCCCCGGCTAAGTGCCTCTATGTTGGAGTTCACCCCAGTGGACGAGAGGGTCACCTCCCTACGCCTGCGGGTCATGGGGGGGGAAACTCTGACTGTTGTCTGTGCCTATGTACCGAACAGCAGTTCGGAGTATTCGGCCTTTTTGGAGACCCTGGATGGAGCCTTGTATGGGGCTCCTGAGGGGGACTCTGTAGTCTTGCTGGGGGACTTCAACGCACATGTGGGCAATGATGGAGACACTTGGAGAGGCGTGATTGGGAGGAACGGCCTCCCTGATCTGAACCTGAGTGGTGGCTTGTTATTGGACTTCTGTGCTAGTCATGGAATGGCCATAACAAACACCATGTTCGAACATGAGGATGCTCATAAGTGTACCTGGTACCAGAGCACCCTAGGCAGAAGGTCGATGATCGATTTTGTTATCGTATCATCAGACCTGAGGCCATATGTTTTGGACACTCGGGTACTTCTTTTAATAAATGCAAAAACATAGAACTTGCAGCACAAAAATATGACTAAGGACTTGCAAAATAGCAGCTCCAACAACGAGTTGGTAAAAGGTTAATGAAGCAAGTCACTAAACGAGGAAGTGACATCCTAACTAAAGACCCGCCTTGATGAGAGGACTGACGGATTGCATTTGAATGTTCATGTTCAAATGCAATGGCAAATGCGATTTCCTTTTCATTTTCAAATTGTTTGACAACTGCATTTAATTTTTTTTTAATTGTGACAAATAATAAAAAAAAAATGTATTGTGATAAATAATGCTTGCACAAATGGAAAATGAGGATACATTTTTAATATTGCATTTTAATTTTCAAGTTTGAATTAACATTTGAATATTGTCCGCAGTATGGCGGGGTAGGACTTTGAAAATGTAATGTCAAACAGCTTTTGCATTTGAATTTTAATAGACACAGAATGCCCATTGAAGCATTTGAAAATGCAAATGCAAATGGTATTATTGCATTTTCATTTACATTTTGTCTCAAATAACACATACAAATGTGGAAAGTGATAATGCTATTGTTGAATTGCATTTGCATTTTCAAGTTTACATTTTCATTTGAATAACGTCCCTTATGGGCTTACATAGTCTGCGATGTTTTAATTGAACAACATTTACAGAAATCCAACAATGTGCCTGGCATTTAGTTTTTTCACATTCATGGCTTCATGCAGTGAAAAACAACATGAAATATTGTGCTGCAAGGAAATATTATATTTAGTTGTGAAATTATTTAGCAGTTTATTCTTTAAAATGAAGTTCCCATATATTGTTTTTGAGAAACATAAAGCGACAGGAAAACAATGTAAAAGGAAAAAATCCAAAAGTGTCAGGGTTCAGAACAATGTTCCCTCAAATTTTTTCAGAGCTGAGCAAATATTTATCTCTATGAGCGCATACTTCAGCTCTGTGAGCAATTTGCGAGACGTGCTGGATAGCGGACAGTGAGGCAATAGCAAACCATATATAATAACTTAATGACTATGTATTAATACATTTGTCGGCTGACAATACTTTTCAAACATAAAAATAGGCTAGTAAAGATGGTGCTTTGATACAATCAAACACATCCTAGGACCTTCACCATAACAAACTTGTCTTGTACATTATACGTCTAGGCAGCGCAGCAAACTGTGCACAGATTTTTGGTGCAGCCCGGTCTAGTTGTGTGCCCTTCTCCAGATACAGCATTCCATGAACGAGTATTATCATCCCATTCATCTTTTTTTGTGTTATTTAATAGCAACTACTAACGCTACTAAATATGACAGCTCATTTGCACACAGCCCTGCAGTCTCATGCCCTTTAATGGGGATTGGCAGGGCGTTTCTCTATGTTAATTAGCAACAACTGCCACAAATTTTCAATTTACAAAGCTATGGGATTCATCAATATAAGAACATAGGTGCGAGCAATTCGGCGGTTTAAGAACACGTTGTGAATCCGATGTAGACTTCTCATAGGAAATCTCTTAAGATCAAATATAAGTAAAAACAGGAAAATGTTGGTGAATGAGGCCCATTGTATATAATACAAATACATGATTATCCGAGCAAGTATTAATGCTTTGATCACAAAATGTAAGAAGCATCTATGCTAAGGTAGGAATGCGTTGTTGAGCCAGACTGGTAACAGGAATATTTGAGAATGTTGTAGAGATATAGCTTGTGGTTGGGCTTCACCTTGCATCATAGCTCCTTAAAGCCATGGTGATGGTGTAGGTGATCACCCTCTTCCTGCCACTTTGACTGACACCTGTGTGTTTCCCAGGGACACCAAACAGTAGGTCTGGGGAAAAACAAGAACATACTCAAACAGAAATAAGGGCATGCATGGTTTGCTTTATTTACATTTACCTAACAAAGGAAGAACCAAACTGAAATGTAAAATTTTTTACTATTAGGCTATTGAAATCATTGAATTCCAACAATATCCCATTAACACAGGAATGTACAAATTAGGCAGAGGAGACGTATCGTATGTTTTTCAAATGTGCAGTCAGGCTGGACTGTTATTAGCAAGTGGGTGTTTTTTTGTGGTTCGATAAATATTAATATATTAATATTATAAATACATATTATATTTCGCATTGATTGTCAGATCTTCAACCAAAAAAGAGAAAATGTATCCCAATTGGAAAATTTGGCATAATTTCACTTCAGAACTTGTATGCTGACTATTTCACTCTAATGGAAAGGTCCATGAGTTGAAAAAGTTCTGCACAGAAGAGTGACGAACAGGAACCTTTTGGTTGCTACTAATGCTGTTTATGGTGGCACAAAGTTTGCAATGGCGCCCTATGTACAATAATTTAACAAATACAATATTTAAAACCAAAACAAAACTGAGTAAATGGAGACAACTAAAATAAAGTCTAATCAGCTTTATACTTACAGCAGTTTTTATGTGAAACAATTCCAAACTTAGTTTTTTTTTAGTTTTTGGTCTTCCTGAGTAAAATTTCAATTTCAAAACGTCTTTATTGTTATTCCAATTGGTGCAGGGAAAGTGCTTTTTCCCTGCAGGAAGACGTATTGCCTACATTAGCTTCAACTGTACCTTTGCAAATGTGATATTTCTGTTTTTTGTATTTCGTCTTTCTCCAAATGTGTTTTTTGCTTTCTCAATATTCTCAATATTAGGTGTTGTGTGTAGACTGAAAAATTATAAATTTCATTGCTATCTGGATAAAATATGTGCACTAACTAAAACTAGGAGCTTAGATCTCTTTAAAAAGTGTCAATTATAAATTAGCAACGTTAACAATTTAATCAGTTGCTTGTTCAATTTATGGGCAAAAATATAATATGGGCAAAACCAGAGCTAATATGTGTGATAGTGTACCTCCCATACGTATTTTTTACAGTTAAAGTTGAAAGTGTACATACAAACAAACAAAGGTTGAAGTCATTAAAACTCATTTTTTAACCACTTCAAAGAGTCACTATAGATAGTTATGGCACGTCAGTTAGGACATCTGTCTAAACTTTCCAACAATTGTTTACAAACAGATTATTTCACTTACCTTACTGTCGTAACTTACTTAGTGGATCAGAAGTTTACATACGCTAATTGTGGTAATTGTGGCTTTAAACAGCTTGGAAAATTCTAGAATGATTTAATTACTTTAGAAGCTTCTGATTGGCTAACTGACATAATTTGAGTCAATTGGAGGTGTCCAAGTTGATATATTTTAAGGCCTACCTCCAAACTCAGGGCCTCTTTGCTTGACATTATGGTAAAATCTATAGAAATAAGCAACTACCTCCACAATTTTGGTTCATCCTTAGGAGCAATTTCAAAACGACTAAAGGTACCACGTTTGTAAACAACAGTACGCAAGTTTATGCACCATGGAACCATGCAGCCGTCATACCACTCAGGAAGGAGACAACTTCAATATCCTAGAGAAGAACGTACTTTGGTGCGTAAAGTGCAAATCAACCCTACGACAAAAAGACCTTGTGAAGATGCTGGAAGGGACAGGTACAAAAGTATCTATATCCACAGTATAACGAGTTCTAAGTCGTATAACCTGAAAGCCGCTCAGCAAGGAAGAAACCATCACAAAGCCCTGACCTCAATCCAATGGAAAAGTAGTGGGCAGAACTTCAAAAAGGTGTTTGCGAGCAAGGATCATACCTACAAACCTGACTCATGCCCCAGTGTTTCTGTTATGTACATTTTGCAGCGACTGCCCACCAGGGCAAAATGATTGCTGCCACAGCTTCAGAATTTTATGAAATGTAACGAGGTCGCATATAGTAAGTACATTTAATTTACGAAGTGCCTTTCAAAACCATTTAATTCCCATGGAAATGGTGTTTCCTTCTCATTTAGGTAGTTTGATTGCTTGGAAGTTCTACATGCCCTATGCAACTCCAAGTGCATGAGAAGCTCTATGGGTGCAGATTAATTAGACCCGTATCTGCTAAAGCTTTCTGCCCCTTCATTGCCAAGCCCGACAAATATTTTTAATTTAGCAATCACTTCTGGTTTAATACCTAAAATATGGAAATCAGCACTGGATACTCGTTTACATAAAGGGGGTAATGCAAGTGACTTAAATAATTACAGACCTATCTCCAAACTCCCATGTCTAGCAAAGTTGTTAGAGCATCTTGTAAATTAACAGCTTCTTGCTAATAATATTTTAAGCCCTTTTCAGTCGGGTTTCAGAGCTGGTCATAGTACTATTACTCCAGCTACTCTAGTAGTAAATTATATAGTTACTGCTCTTGATTAGAAACATTATGTTGCTTTGTTTATTCATTTGTCAAAGGCTTTTGATAGTTAATCGCAGACTACTTCTCGATAGATTAGCCTTGCTGGGATTTGATGATGCAGCCTTTACATGGTTTCAGGACTACCTCTCTGACAGAACACAGTGGATGCTAAAGGTTTGAAATCAATGGTTGTAGCCATAGAAAATGGTGTGCCACAAGGTTTGATATTAGGTTCTACATTATTTACACTTCATATTAATGATATATGTGCCTCTGTAAAAGACTGTAAAGTACATTTCTATGCAGATGATCCCATTCTTTATTCCTGTGCTTCATCCATGGAACAGGTAATGTCAGTCAAGGGCATTTAATTGTCTACCGAAATCCCTTAGAAATCTAAGATTAGTCCTTAATGAGTCAAAAACTAAAGAGCCAAACAGTTAGATTATAAGGCATATAACCTTAATGGGCCCAGATTGAGCGTGTTGCAGTTTACAAATACTTGGGAATTTCACCAGATGAAAAAGTTATAATTTAAGACGCCATGTGCTTGAACTCACAAAGAAGGTGAGGATCAGACTTGGAGCTCTATATAGAAGAAGGACATGCTTTTCACTTGAAAATAGAAAGACAATTGTAAAATCTACTCTTGTCAATCATGGATTATGGTGATATTGTGTGTATGCATGCAGCCCCAACTATTTTAAAGTCCCTTGATGCAGTTTACCACAGTGCTTTGCGATTTGTAACTGGGGATAGTTTTAGAACTCATCATTGTACACTGTATACAAAAGTAGGATGGTCTTCTCTTAGTGATAGGAGAGAAAAACATGGTCTATTTTTTGATTACATGGCATTGCTGGGCAAGTTACCTTTTTACCTTCCTTTATTATTAAAAGACAAACCAGTAGTCGTAGGACACCATCACAGGACTATATGACCCTTTAACGCCGCAAAGTGAACACAGAACTTGGTAAATCAGCTTTCAGTTTTTTGCGTCGGATCTATAGAACAAGATTCATCAGGAATTGAAATTAGAGCAGTTTGTTTCTGTTGAACAATTAAAACTTTTACTGGAGGATTTGCGAGCTGAGGAGTGTTCTTGTTTTGGTTGAAACGTAAATATTGTACTGTATTGTAAATATTGTATTGTTAAGTTGTTATGTAGTTTTGCTTATATTTTGCTTTTTTTTTTAATTTACATATTCTGCCTTTAAACAGGGCACTGCTGGAAAAGAGACCTGGTCTCAGTCAGTTAACCCTGTTTAAATAAAATAAATAATAATAAAAACCAGAGTTACAAGGTGCTGTACAACATAAAAACATAAAATAACAATAAAAGGACATTTAAAACTGCACAAAAGGCTAAACCACACATTACAAAACAAAGTGCTTAGAAAACAAGTGAGTTTTTAACAACTTAAAGATATCCGCTGACTTTGCATTTTTGATTACTATCGAAAGAGTTTTCCACAGTGCAGGAGCTACGACTGCAAAAGCCCTGTCACCCTTAGTTTTTAGCCTAGATTTTGGAACAGCCAGAAGGCCTTGGTCAGAAGACCTGAGACATCTCCATGATCTTGTAAGAGAAATTATATCCATAAGGTAACCATTGTATGTTCGGTGTCTATGGGTTCCACTTTCCCTTGCCCACCTCTTAGGCAATAAGGTTGAAACATGATGCTGACGAGTAACAGATGTTTTGTGGTGTTTTTTCTGCACCAAAGTTCCACCAATGAGGAAGATACAATTGCCTATATGCTCCTGACGATAAACAAATGTGTAGAGCCTTATCTCTGCTCCAACGTTTAACCAATAAGGAAGGTGTTACTATGAGACCCTGAGGGAAAGTATTCATACCCCTTCACTTTTTCCACATTTTATTATGTTACAGCCTAATTCCAAAATGGATTAAATAAAAAAATTCTCAACATTCTACATACAATACCGCATAATGACAAAGTGAAAAAAGCTTTTGAGAATTTTTAGCAAATGTATTAAAATTAAAAAAAATTAATATCACATGTACATAAGCATTCACACCCTTTGCTGTGACACTCAAATTGAGCTCAGGTGCATCCCGTTTCCACTGATCATCCTTGAGATGTTTCTACATCTTGATTGGAGTCCACCTGTGGTAAATTCAATTGATTGGACATGATTTGTAAAGGCACACACCTGTTTATATAAGGTCCCACAGTTGACAGTGCATGTCGAGGCACAGATCTGGGGAAGGGTACAAAAAAATGTCTGCGGCATTGAAGGTCCCAACGAGCACAGTGGTCTCCATCATTCGCAAATGGAAGAAGTTTGGAACCACCGGGACTCTTCCTAGAGATGGCCGCCTGGCCAAATTGAGCAATCGGGGGAGAAGGGCCTTGGTCAGGGAGGTGACCAAGAACCCGATGGTCACTCTGACAGAGCACCAGTGTTCTTCTGTGGAGATGGGAGAACCTTCCAGAAGGAATGAATGCCAAGCGTCATGTCTGGAGGAAACCAGGCACTGCTCATCACCTGGCCAATACCATCCCTACAGTGAAGCATGGTGGTGGCAGCATCATGCTGTGGGTGTGTTTTTCAACGGCAGGAACTGGGAGACTAGTCAGAATCAAGGGAAAGATGAATGCAGCAATGTACTGAGAGATCCTTGATGAAAACCTGCTCCAGAGCGCTCTGGACCTCGGACTGGGGCGAAGGTTCACCTTCCAACAGAACAACGACCCTCAGCACACAGCCAAGATAACAAAGGAGTGGCTTCGGGACAAGTCTGTGAATGTCCTTGAGTGGCCCAGCCAGAGCCCAGACTTGACCCCAATTGAACATCTTTGGAGAGATCTGAAAATGGCTGTGCACCGACGCTCCCCATCCAACCTGATGGAGCTTGAGACGATCTGCAAAGAAGAATGGAAGAAATTGCCCAGGTGTGCTAAGCTTGTAGCATCTTACTCAAGAAGACTTGAGGCTATAATTGCTGCCAAAGGTGCTTCAAATAAGTATTGAGTAAAGGGTGTGAATACTTATGTACATGATTTTATTTTTTATTTTTAATACATTTGCAAAAAATTCTATAAAACGTTTTTCACTTTGTCATTATGCGGTATTGTGTGTAGAATGTTGAATTTTTTTTTATTGAATCCATTTTGGAATTAGGCTGTAACATAAAATGTGGAAAAAGTGAAGGGGTATGAATACTTTCCGGATGCACTGAATGTGAGTTCAGACAAGGAGACCCTCTTGGGGTTGGAATACATGCTTTTGGGGTGGTTTTCTGTGTATTGTAATCTTAAATTTTTATATTCACTTATTAAAGTTTTGTATTGTTAAGCATCAAACCTTTGTGAGTTTTCTTCATCAAAAGGCTGCGATATTATTCATTTTACAATAAGGGTACACAATAATTCGGAGATAGTGGGGCCAGCCCGTGTAGTGCTTTATATGTGTTACGAGTATTTTAAAATCAATCATGCAGTCAATGGGTAGTGAAGAGAGGCCAACACTGGTGTGATGTGTGACACACGTCGTGTCTTTGATAACCCTTCAAAACCTAAGGTCTTCTATGGCCGTTTTTGATATGTTTACATTTTAACCAATATTGTAGTAATTTCTGCTAGTACAGTGCAGTAACACATATACCCAGATTCAGTACAGTTGAGGCTAATCAGGTGTGACACTCGAACCACATTTTTTAACTCTAAAATATGACATAATGACCATAATAAACAAGAAAAAACGGCCATAGAATTTCTTCTTTCTTCAGTTTTATTAGCAAAACACAGCACAAAAAGTATGAAAGTAAAGTTTAAATCCAGTTATGATGTGGCCACTGGTGTCTGACATCATGAAGTGTATGGGACCTTGTAAATCACTTTCCCACAAAACTATTTACAACATTGTGACCATTTTCCATAATCGTTTTTAGTCAAAAGGCTCTACCACCTCCTGGTCCCTAAATGTGATACTGATCATGGCAGTTTCTGTAAAGTATCTCACACAGAGGTAGGGATGTCACGAGAACCGATACTTCAGTACCAAGTGATGCCAAAATTCAGAAAATGTGATTATACTCGTTTTCTACAGTACCAAAAGTACCTTGTGAGATCCAAAAGATCCTTGTTAAGTGTTAGGTTCAATACAAAATGGTTTTAACTCCCCTGCCCTGTAAGCTACCGCAAACTCAAATCAAAAATCAGAAATGAACAAAAAGAAACTAAGCAAACAGGAAAATGTTGCTTTCTCTTGAAGTATGCTGTATAACGAACTTTTCCTGTGAGTTAGCTGTAGTAGTTTACACCCCAATGCATTGACTCTCCTTGTGATCTTGCTTAAGCACCTTTTATACTTCTGCGAAACGTCTCTGCGTAGCTTCGCAGAGAAGGGGTTTCTGGCATCGCGCAAAGCATCTTCCCCGTGCGTCAATCCAAAACTAATGAAAACGCAGGTGACACAATGAAATGGAGCAGATAGGCCGATTTTCAATAGCCTTCGAATCATATTAGTGGTTTTCTATGTACTTAGCTTGTACATATAGGCTATATGTTACAACTGTTTTCTGTATTGCTTGATAAACTGTATGTGAATGTATTGAACAAATCTTTGGTCAGCTCTGCTTGTTTTAAACGTGCTCTATAAACAAACTTGATTTGATAAAAGAAAATACGAAAAGCAGTGAGCAAGCTCCCGTTTCTTTTTTTGAACTTTCAAGGGAAATTAGTTTCCGTGTCTGTGCTTCTTCTATGGTTTTCTGTACATTCTGGATTACTGAATGTGACACTGCCACCTAGTGGGTCCGTTAAACTTACGTTGAAGTATGTAGGCAAACTACTGTGCGAACGTAAGCGCCAAATTAACGTTTAAGTTTGCAAACGCGCTCACGCAGAAGTATAAACCAGGCTTTAGAGGTGTTATAAAATGTGCGCGTATGTTTCTTTTTATAATTATAGGCTATAAACAGGCCTCTTTTCTGTAATGTTAATAGTTGTTTATTTTAAATATGCCTGGTGTTACTTTCCCGTCACGCGTTCTCCAGACTTTAGCCGGGAGAACTCTGGAATAATTCTCCAGTTTAAACAGCGCCAGCCTAGTCTACATTGGTTCTTTATTTCCTTCTAAGCTTTTATATCTCATTCACTCGTTTGCACAAGAACCACCACATTAATTGCAAACGAAAGTAAACACACACCCCCCACTCTCCCACAATGCCACATCTAAAAGTAGCAGGCTTAATCTTTTTGACCCCATGTCTCTAAAGGCGTATTTATTATTTCCATGTTTTTCATGTCTTGGGCGGGTACTGCAATTGAAAGGATGTGCCATCATTAAAAGATTTTTGTTAGTAATTAAAAACAATATTGCTTGTTTTAAATAATTGAATTGCCACTGTTCATTTTTGTAATGGTTGTTTATTTTATTAAATATTTTTTGCTTGAAGGCTACATGCCACTGTTGTTTTTTGTAATGTTTTAAAAAAAGGAGTGTATGTTATATAGTATATGGGATTTAATTTATTGTTTATTTTTTTGACCATGGCCGAATTGGGCATCGACAATCGAGGAATATCACTGGTATTGGAATCAACTATAAAATTTCTGGTATCGTGAGATCCCTACACAGGGGATTCTGACACTCCTTACACTGCAATGAAGTGTATTTCTTGCACAGTTTGAACTTCCTGCTGCCTACTGGTGCCCAGTGGAGCTCCTAGACTCTGGGGGGCCCCAGGCAAAGAAGCCTATCAGGCCCCTTAACTTACCATAATGCTTATTAGAACTCTGTAACATGTAAATACACTATATAGAGACACTATATAGAGAATTCATTAGATATATAACTATGGAGGCAGAAGATAAATATAAAAATATTTAACCAATATTATATGCAAGAAGGAACATTATAACAAATTATTTGAGAATAACGTATATGGAGTGTATAAATAGTATTATTAGAAATGGACAAATAAACACGTTTCCGTAAGTATTTAATTGAGAACAAGACTATGGATGAGGTTAATGGGATTTAGAACTTTTTAGTGTGGGACCAAAATTGGCAGAACAAATCCAAGGCCAAAAGAGGCAATTGATGAAAATGGGGATAGATATCCAAGCAACATTTTTCAAAGTACAGCAGAAAAAAGGACTTACATTGTTATAGGTGTTCGAATAAAACGTCTAGTAGACCTACTGACTGGAATTAAATCAATTTGTCAAGAAAGTGATTGATACTACTGTAAAACCACTAACCTACATCTTCAACTTGACCATCAATACATTTCATTCATACATTCATACAATACATACAATACATAACATTTCCGTGTAAAATGAAAAATGGCAAAAGTTATCACGTTAATAATTATATAGGCTAACGGTGGGGATAGACATTCCTTAACTAACCATACAGGCCTGTACATTTCTCTCACAGTTTTCTAAGATATTGGAAAACTATTTATTGAAAGGCTATAATTGACCAGAACTTGATAGCAAGTTCAAAAGAACAGCCGCATAGGATAACCTTTTTTTTTTTTTTTTTTTACCGTCATACTATAGCTAGCTGACTGTCAACTAACATTATCGAGTTGATATACGGAAACTAGCCGAGAGATCACTTTTGAGTGAGATAATATGCCTTGTCGTGCCTGGGAATTAACCATATTTTGTGTTGTGTTGTAGAGGGTTAGCTTATTTGTAGTTGTTTTTTACAGAAAATCGGCCAACTATTTGTGCAAAGTAAGCACTTGGTGGCTTTACGTTTTTGTGTTTAATATCATGATGTGGCCAACAACATTAACGTTTAGTCATACTGTAAAAACAGCACGTATGTTTTATAATTATAACGGCACGGTGTTGACTATACACAACATTTTAAACCATTTAAAAATGTATATTGTATTGGTGTGCTCACTGCTCATCACTTTTTCAAAGAATAACTTGTAGTCGTATCAAAGAGTATAGAAGCAGCCAATGTAAGTTCTTTGGCCGTACTGCCGATACTTCCGCCACTCGCGGTTTGATGTTGTGACGTCAGGCTGTTCGCTACAAAGGGGCCCCACTGAGGGGGGTTTTCGCCCAGCGGCAGTGCGCTGTTTAGGCCTTTAATGGGATGACTAGTTGACATTACAACTAGTGGGATGACTAGTGATCCCTTTAATGGGATGACTAGATGACATTACAAATTGTGCCAACATCAGTGGCAATTTGGGGGCCCCTTTCCAATAATATTTTGGCGGGGCCCCAAACATTTGCCTGGTTTGCCTGTCCTGGTTTGCCTCTGCTGGTGCCCTACCTGAATTGACTGGAACAACGGCCACAGGAGTGTGTCAATATTTCCTCTCTGCTGGGGTGTTATCCAGTGGCACCCCACAAAGTTCAGCAGCTCAACAAAGACCTGATGTGACATGGGTTTATTGTTGTTTTGCACATACTTCTTTGTGGAGGATGAATGAATTGGTGACTGCAATGTCCAGCAAGAGAAAAAAACAGACATTGGCAATTGCTCGGCTGTAGGAGCATGTGCAGAGGTGCCTGCTGGTCTGCGCTGGAGGGTGCTTGTTGATTTACAGGAATTGCAGGCTTTGCTGCACTCGGTTCATCATCAACAATAATAAAATAAAATAAGAATGTGTTACAACAATAATAACAGTAATAACAATGAATTCAGTTATAACATTTATCATGGAATCAAACGTCATGCAGAGTTTTTTAACAAAGACCCACACACTACATTGTCAGACAAGATTTGCATTATAAATGGGGGGGGGCATGTCCCCTCCCACATTTCAAAATCTAGGTTTTGTCCCCCCCACTTTTTCTCATCTCAAATTATATTTAGCATTGCCTGCTTCTCAAGTTCAGCATTCTCTAAATTAATCCATTCAGCAACTATTTAAAAACATAATTTAATAAAAACTTTAGCTATTGTGAGCATAGTTGGGTCAGACTCGAGGGTAGTGATGTGACGTTCGCGAACAGCTCTTTTATACGAACGAAGGGAACCTGCGAGAGCCATTCTTTTTACCGTTCTGGTCGAATTTCACTGTATGCCCTTGACCAACAGCGAACACCTAAATGTACGCTAGCGCGAATGTATCATCGTATGAAACTGCACAACCAGAGGAATCCATTGGTATCAGGCTTGTTATACTAGCTTGTCGGGAAGGGAAACAATGCTCTGACAGGGTATATGCAGGAATCCCTGAAGTTAAATTCAATACTTAAAATATATTGAAAGGGTGTTGAAAAAGGTCTTAACACTTTAGCGCCCCTTTGAGCTGTAAACAGTTACATCAGTGACACACCTTTACCTTCAGTTACTATACAATGATTGAGAGTGCAAATCTAAAGTCTTAGTTTGTGATAACTTCTATAGATCATATATAATACACATTACTCTAGCTGAAGTCTCTATGCCGTGACTAGAAAGATTTATTTCCCTTTCACTCTCTTCTGCTCGAATCTCTCTCCCCTCATCAAATCTATTTAAATTGACATACATTTGAAATGCATTATATTACTATATTTGAGCAAGATGTATAATATATTTTAGAGAGCAGACTGCCAAGGAGAAAACACTTATAAATACCTGCTCTTTGACTTTCTACCTATTATTACTCTCTCTCCTTCTCATTCTCTTTTTGTCTTTCTCCTCTCTATGATAGTAAATAAAGTAAACACCGTTGTAAACTTAACTTCAGAGCATTATTTAGCCCCCTTCCCGACAAGATAGTACAACAAGACTGATGCCACTGGATTCCTCCGATGGTGTACTTCCACATGATGCCAATACCTTCACGCTACCTTAAATGGGCACGCTACAGCCCGATCAACGGTGAAAGTTGTCGGCTAATCAATTGACGGATCTGTCTGAATTATGGGTGGAGAAAAGGAAAAACCACTAGAAAAAATACGTAGCGTAGCGTTGGTCAATCTCATCGGGTCAGCAGTCAGTCAGTGGGTTAGCGTGCACGCAAAATGCTAGACCTTTTCATATGACGTCACATGCAGGATTCCATAACTTTACTAGCATACACAGAAGAATCCCAGAAGCGCCACGCAATGTAAATACACATAGGCAAACTTTTAGAGGGAGGTTGGTTTAGAACAAACTTTTAGCATACAAACTCTTTGGGCAAATAGCTTAATCATATTGAAAACAAATTCACAAAAATATACTAAGTATACTTTGTAAAATGTCAATTAAGACATTTTAATACTTTTTAAGGGTCTTCATTTTCACAAAACTGATTTAATACCTTTTAACACGTTTTAATACCCAGCGGACACCCTGTTGTTAGGTTACAATTTCGCAAGAGAAAATTTAAGTTAGCAGGCTAACTCAGTAAGCTTGCCAACAGCGTTTACTTTCTTCACTGGAATAGAGAGGAGAGGAGACAGAGAACGAGAAGGCGAATGAGGAAGAACAGGAGATAGAGAGAAAGAGCAGGTATTCGTAACAGTGTTTAATTTCTCCTAGGCAGTACCTGGTCCTGGTCTTTAAAATATATTATAAATGTTGCTTAAATATAATAATTTTATGTATTTCAAATGTATGCCAATTTTAAATAGATGTGGTGGACAAACTATCGGATACACCAGTTTTCCATAAACATTAATCACGCTATAATCAAATGATGGTAATGAAATCATGAATGAAAAGCGCTGCTATTGGGTCATATGTTGCTGTTGACACATTTCAAATTTATACAATCTCCATAGATGTAACTGAAAATGTTTTTTGTTTCATTTAAAAACATTCAGCTGGAGAGACAGTAGAGGAAATAGAGAGAATGAGACAGGCAGCTGGTACAGTTTGAGGAGAGGAGAGCAAGAAATCAGGCTTATCCAAAGACAGAGACAAGAGGAGAAGAGAGAGCAGGTTCTTCAAAGGTGAGTGAGACAAGAGGAGAAGAGAGCGAGAGAAAGGGAAAATGAATCTGGGATCAGCAGAACATGTCAGACCTTTGATAACTCAATGTTGACAAATCTGATTGGCTTACAATAAATCATGTAATTTATGTAACTCCTCTTTATAATCTCCCCTCCCCAGGCTGAGTATCTTCCATCTTCTGTCACTGGACATCCCCTCTTAAAACTACACTAATTAGTCCATTCTGTTCCCAAAATTAAATTTGCATTTAAGTGCTTTATTTCAATAAAAAAAATAAAAAAATTTAATCAGGGGAGCATGCACCCCGCTAGCAATTCAGTGTCCCCCCAAGGTTCACAATCGCTCTTACGCCCCTGTCCTACCCCCATTCAGTCTAACTTTCGCACTCTACCCTCACCACACACACAGAGACATCTAGACACTCACCTATGGCGCACCAATGGGCTCCCCTGCGCGCACCAGGCTACACTAACTTTCAACACCAGCGGGAAATAACAAAAGGCTAATATTCCCTTTCAATTAACCATTGGCAATTAATCACTTGCATCCAAATATTTTTACAGTTTGAAACTACTTACTTGTCCTCAAATGGATCAATTGCTTCTTCAAAATCGTCCACATCTTGGCTGGAGTAGCTGTCTGGTAAAGACGCATTGTCGATTGTCCTCTTCCTCATCGCTTTCAAATATAATCTCTAGCTTCTTTGAGTGAGGGTCTTTCTTCTAGCCATACTATCACGTAAAAGTGAAAAACTGCAGGTGTTTCACGTCTATGTGTTACGCCGTTGTCCATTTGTTAGCAAGACGTTAAGTTTAAAATAATTGTATAAATGGAAATGCTTTCTTGCTGGGAAGATGGATGGCTCTGAGAAGAGCCTGGGTGGCGAGTAAATTTACCAGAGCTGTTTGGTCAAGGCTAGCCGAAAATTTTGAATAGTTATAAATACATCCTTTATTTTTTGGCTGTTGGTAGGATGAGGTCCCGCAAGTTCTCAGAAAAAAAAGTAGCATTTGATAGTTTAGTATAGTGTGTGCCTACATGTTGACTATTTGAAGCAGAGGCTAGTCAGGTTACAGAGGTGAGTGCTGTGGATGAAAGTAATAAGCATAAAGCTAGTTTTGTCACAGAATTAACTTGTGTTAGAGAACGGTTGATGGACTACATAGAGAGATTAGAGAAAGGGACACAAGGCAGGCAGAATTTCTCATTAAGGAGAAAGATAGGTTAGAGAAAGAGGGGAGAGAGAGGGATCAAATACTATGGGTGAACAAGTGAACAAGTGCAGTGCGCAGCTGTCAGAAAAGACTCCCATCAGATTACAGCTAAAAAAAGCTCAAACGTAGAGAGAGTAGTTTAGAAAAGACTAAGCAAGAGACAGAATTTTTTTAATCAAAACGGAATTGGTAGAAGCCAAGGCTCAGAGGCAAAAATACAGGATCTCAGTGAGACTTGTGCAGGATACCGACTTAATGAGCATGTTAGAAAACAGTTGCTGCAAGGGAAGAGTACATGGATCTGGTTTGCAACCGGGGACTTAGTTCCAATCAAGTGACTGAGGTAGTGAAGGTTGTTTTAGATAAGCTGCCCCATAGCCAACCAGAGAAGGTCCCAGGTGTCTTTCTCTAACTGTATGGTTGATGAGGCATGGAAAGTTAGAGTTAAATATGGGGTCATTATTGTAGCAAAACTATTTGCAAATGTGAGTGGAGAGTTGTGTATCTGTGTCTCAATACTTGCGTGAATAATCCGATTAACAAATGTGTACTGAGATTTGTGAATGTGTACAGGGATCTGCAAATACGTATTCCGAATCCGTGCATACATAATCAGGTTCGTAAGTGTATATAAAAAATACACGTCTACATTGTCTGTATTTTCAGCTCTTGCAGCAAAATACTTAAGACTTTAAGCCAATAATATCCACGAACGCATTCACAGATTTGTCTACACATACAGTGGGTACGGAAAGTATTTAGACCCCTTTACATTTTTCACTCTTTGTTTAATTGCAGCCATTTTCTAAAATCGAAAAAGTTCATTTTATTTCTCATTAATGTACACTCAGCACCCCATCTTGACAGAAAAAAACAGAAATGTAGAAATTTTTGCTAATTTATTAAAAAAGATAAACTGAAATATCACATGGTCATAAGTATTCAGACCCTTTGCTCAGTATTGAGTAGAAGCACCCTTTTGAGCTAGTACAGCCATGAGTCTTCTTGGGAATGATGCAACAAGTTTTTCACACCTGGATTTGGGGATCCTCTGCCATTCTTCCTTGCAGATCTTCTCCAGTTCCGTCAGGTTGGATGGTGAACGTTGGTGAACAGCCATTTTCAGGTCTCTCCAGAGATGCTCAATTGGGTTTAGGTCAAGGCTCTGGCTGGGCCAGTCAAGAATGCTCACAGAGTTGTCCGAAGCCACTCCTTTGTTATTTTAGCTGTGTGCTTAGGGTCATTGTCTTGCTTGAAGGTGAACCTTCGGCCCAGTCTGAGGTCCTGAGCACTCTGGAAGAGGTTTTCTTCCAGGATATCTCTGTACTTGGCCGCATTCATCTTTCCGTCAATTGCAACCAGTCGTCCTGTCCCTGCAGCTGAAAAACACCCCCATAGCATGATGCTGCCACCACCATGTTTCACTGTTGGGATTGTATTGGGCAGGTGATGAGCAGTGCCTGGTTTTCTCCACACATACCGCTTAAAATTAACGCCAAAAATTTCAATCTTGGTCTCATCAGACCAGAGAATCCAGGAGTCCTTCATGTGTTTTTTGGCAAACTCTATGCGGGCTTTCATATGTCTTGCACTGAGGAGAGGCTTCCGTCGGGCCACTCTGCCATAAAGCCCCGACTGGTGGAGGGCTGCAGTGATAGTTGACTTTGTGGAACTTTCTCCCATCTCACCACTGCATCTCTGGAGCTCAGCCACAGTGATCTTTGGGTTCTTCTTTACCTCTCTCACCAAGGCTCTTCTCCCACGATTGCTCAGATTGGCTGGACGGCCAGGTCTAGGAAGAGTTCTGGTCGTCCCAAACTTCTTCCATTTAAGGATTATTGAGGCCACTGTGCTCTTAGGAACCTTGAGTGCTGCAGAAATTATTTTGTAACCTTGGCCAGATCTGTGCCTTGTCACAATTCTGTCTCTGAGCTCCTTGGGCAGTTCGTTCGACCTCATGATTCTCACTTGCTCTGACTTGCACTGTGAGCTGTAAGGTCTTATATAGACCTGTGTGTGCCTTTCCTAATCAAGTCCAATCAGTTTAATTAAACACAGCTGGACTCCAATGAAGGAGTAGAACCATCTCAAGGAGGATCAGAAGAAATGGACAGCATGTGAGTTAAATATGAGTGTCACAGCAAAGGGTCTGATTACTTATGACCGTGTGATATTTCAGTTTTTCTTTTTTAATAAATTTGCAAAAATTTTTACATTTCTGTTTTTTTCTGTTAAGATGGGGTGCTGAGAAATAAAATGAACTTTTTCGATTTTAGCAAATGGCTGCAATAAAACAAAGAGTGAAAAATGTAAAGGGGTCTGAATACTTTCCGTACCCACTGTATACGACTCTCCATTCACTTGCAAATCTGAATGCAGACGGAGATTTTTTATATACACTTACGAACCTGATTACGCACGCACAGATTCGGAATACGCATTTGTAGATCCCTGTACACATTCACAGGTCTCAGTACACATTTGTCAATCAGATTACGCACGCACAGATTGAGATTGAGATCCAGATCCACAACTCTCCACTCGCATTTGCAAATAGTTTTGCTACAATAATGACCCCATAGTTAAAGTTTGAATCAGAAATCACCCTGTATACTGATGGCACAAGTAAATTTGTCCATAAATAAGGCACTGCAGGCACAGTTTTAGTTTGACAGAGCAAGGCTCCGGCTCTGCCCAGTGCATCTTGACAGTTAAGGGAGATGATTCAGAAATTAATCTCTCAAAGATTAGGAACCTCATGAGTGACCGGGCCAACACTGAAAAGAGGTTCAATAGAATAACAGTATAGTATGGGAAAAGTATACTTCCCGATGTAGTTAAGGGTTTAAAACTTTTTAATCATGTATCGATTCTGAGAAGGTCAGTTTTGGGGTTGTCAATGAGTTGTTTTGTGGCCTGCATCTCATTGACGGACTAGCTCATCAAGCCAACACAGCCCTCTTCACATGGAGTTTGGAGACAACACTACAGATAGCCAGCGGCTGTATGGGTTGCAAAAAAACAAAACAAAATGTATTTACCACTTAAGACTGATTTATGGTCTGTTTTTCAGGTTGCAGAGCAGACTAGAGAAAGGAGCAAAGCAGCTACTTAAAAAAAAAAAAAAGTTCAAGAGATGAGACAACTAATAAAACATTTTACAAAGAATCTGTAATGGCTATATATCTGATATATATCTACACAAAGTGAAATATATCTACACATAAAGTGCTAAGTTATATTATATAACGAACTAATGTTACACCGTGTGTGTGTGTGTGTGTGTGTGTGTGAATGTTATATTAGGATATTTTTGGGGGTGGGTGCACAGTGAACACAATCTAAAATGGAAATAGGTTTATTAACTATTTTAGTAAGAAAATAAGAAACTGAATTGCTTTATTGTCTGGTGATATGTTTTAACTGATGTTTTTAAACGTTTTTTACATAAGATCAACAAGTACGATTGACATGCGAGTGAGATTCCACTAACAGACCAGGCTTCATACATAGTTTTAACAGTTGTAGAATTTTAGAGCTCTGTGACCGCGACATAAAACAACTGTCCTAAGACGATATTGCTGTTTTCCGAGTACAAGTTTTCAATTTTGTACCCTTACTTTAGAGAAACAATTATATAAACTGTAAAGACAATCTGTTTCACCATGTATCTATCACAAAATATTCATTGGTTTGCTAACGGTAAAGCACTACAGTGAGGTATGACGTTTACGCTTTTTGACAACTTCGGAAAGCGACACGGAAGCAACTCATAACATTTAAAAACCTTTTTTCAACACTAAAACTGAATCTTTGAGAAAAACTGACAATTTATTCATTTGTTTTTATTACTAAACGTTTACCAAATAACAAAATAATCCTACAAATTGACTGTCTAATTAAGTGTTTTACAAAAAGTGAAAACGTCTTTGGCCAGCCTACATTTAGAATGTAGGATCGGTACAATGACTAATTGTCCCACTGAACTGTAGGCCTAAAGATAGCCTAAATCAACTGAAACTTAGTACACATTCCGTTGCCCTAACTTTACCTAAACAAACTAAATTAGAAGCCTATCAATAAACACAATACAGCTAAAACGCTGGTGTTAGCTAACCCCGTGTAGCCTTTACGTTTCACAACGAAAATATTTGATTTGAGAGTAGGCCACTTACAATTACTGATGTTATACAGCGTACTCGTAATAAATCCACTCCTGTTGAAAGTAAGCCACTTACGATTCCTGCTATTATTAATAAGTAAAATGTCTGTGGTAAGTGAAGTTCCGTTGCCAGTACTATAGTATGACTAATGTTATCCAGGTCAAAGACGTTTTCGAGTTCTTGTTATATTTTGTGATTAAACGGTCATATCTTCTGATTCGTTGTTACTTAGTAAACTTGTATTAAAATGAATCGCTAAATTGTCAGTTTGTCGAAAAGTGGCAGTTTTAGGGTCAACATTTTTTTATTTTATTTCAGCGAGTTGTAACTTCAGTGTAGCCACCGCTCTCTAAGGAATCGAAAACATCTTACGACCCACTTTGACATTAGCATACTTTTTTTATCACAAGAGCAATAACGGATATTTTGCGATAGATACATGGGAAAACAAATTGTCTTTACATTGTATTTAATCTTTTACTTATCGGTACAATATTGAAAACGTGTACTCTGACAACGGCAAACGTGTCAAACGACTTGGTCCCAACGTTCCAAATATTCTACAGTTCACTATACAAACACCAGATGGGTCTGCTGTTGAAATAGCTGGCATAGGTGTCCGGTATCTTATTCTTTGTACAAGATCATCGCCATGTCTTAAATACATTTTATAGAATAGGCCAGCTTCACTAGTACTAGCCAAACACCAGATTCAACCAATGAATATATACGCCCAATTTCAGTCAAAGATAAATTGCATATAGCTAGCTATACATGACAAAACATTGTCAGTCGAGCTACATTAAATCACATCTTCAATCATGACAAAATGTTGCATTGATGCAGACTTGTGGATCATCCACATTAAATAGAATTGCTTGTAAATAAAGATCTGTTTATTGCCAGCAGCCCCATAGAGCAAGCCACAGGAGACAGAAAATGTCTTTGACACATGGAGGATCTCTAAAGTCCCGACAGCAATTGATTTGATATTTGGACCACTTCTCAATGAGGTCACCTCCTATGTCCAGTTGAAAGCTATCCTGCGACGGATGTATTTAGGGGTAGTAGCAACACAACTAAAGTATTTGAAGCACATTTTAACCCTCTGAGACCGAGCGACGCGCCGGCGCGCTCATCAGTCATCCGCTACAAAATCTTGAATAAAAAACGAACTATTTTATTTAGAGACAATTTCTTTTTTTTGTTTTAAACTAGAGGCCTGTAGCTTTAATTGAAGACCATTTCGGTCGATGTAAGTTGTTCGCATACTTTTCCACAGATCTACAAATGTAGGGAATGTTGCTTGCACGTAGCCTATCATAGGTTGCGTTGCCCCTCGCTTACCAACATAAACCATTGATCTAGTGATATTTTCGCGGGGTTTTATGACATCATTAGATAGTTTAGGTCACGTGATTTAAAGTTCCCAGTGTTTACTCCAAAGAATTGCGACGATCATCATTCGACCGTCGACACAGCCTGCATGTCAATGAAGATAAACCCTTTCCATTGGCATCATGTCATATTGGATCATACAGCGGATAAGAGACGCAACAAAACTGTATTTTTTACTTTTACCAGCCACTATGTCTAGAAGAAGATACACTTACTCGATAAGAAGCTATTGAGAGGATATTTCAAAGTGAGGAGAGAGGACAGCGCGTCGTTTTCATACAGCCGCTCAAGCCAATAATCCCAAGATGTTGACGATTTTAGAAAAGGAATAGGTCCATTTGAGGACAAGTAAGTAGTTTCAAATTGTAATAATATTTGGATGCACGTGACTAATTGCCAATGTTTTATTGAAAGGAATGTTAGCCTGTTATTGTTTGCCGATGGTATGTTGAAAGTAAGTGTAGCCTAGTGCGCATCCTGGCGCGACTTAGCACAGTTACCTGGGATAATTTTATTATCTCAATATCACAATAGTCCATGATATTGAGAAATAGCCATGGTAACTCGTTATAATTTTCCAAATGATACTTGTTTGCAATTTCGTTTGAATTATAATATGCAATTGATGTTTTGTGATAGCCAACATTGTAACTTGATTCTAATGTAAATGTGGGGGGAGGTTGCAAAGGTGTCGGGTGTAGAGGGTAGAATGTGAAATGTAGGCTGAATGGGGGTGGGTTGTAAAATGCAAATCATGCCTGAAAAAGTGGGTCTGTGTTCATGTTCTCTGCATGAAGTTTTATTTCATCACAAATGTTGTAACTGAATTGCTATTACTGTTATTGTTGTAACACATTTCTTTTATTTTTGATTTCTTTATTTTATTTTTTATTAGTGTTGAAGATCAACAGAGTGCAACAAAGCCTGCCATCCCTGTAAATCAGCAAGCACCCTCCAGCACAGACCAGCAGGCACCTCTCTGCCCCTGCTCTTGTCTTTTAGCCCAACAATCGCCTACGTCTTTCCACTTTCTGGACATTGCTGTCACCAATTCATTCATCCTCCACAAAGAATTATGTGCAAGAACAACATGTCACATCAGGTCTTTGTTGAGCTGCTCACTACTGAACTGTGTGGGGTGCAACTGGATAACACCACAGCAGAAAGGCAATATGGACACACTCCTGTGGCCATTGTTCCAGCCAACGTACATTCAGATAGGGCACCAGAAGGCCACAGGAAGTGAAAACTGTGCAATAAATACACTACATGGCAGTGTAAGGACCACCCACTTTACACAAACTGCCAAGTATCACAGTTAGGGACCTCTAGACCACAAGATTTCATTTTTCAGGATGGTAGAACATTTTGACTGTACAAAACGAGTATGAACAATGGTCACTCTAATGTAAATAGTTCAGTGGAAAGTGATCTTATAAGGTCCCAGACACTTCAGTGTGATTCCATACACCAGTGGCAACATCATAACTGAATCTAAGAGTACTTGCATGCTTTTTTGCTGTGTTTTGCTAATAAAACTGAAGAAATTCAATGGCCGTTTTTTGTTTTTTTGGTTTATTATGGTTATTATGCCATATTCTACAGTCCAGAAATGTGGTTTGAGTGTCACACTTGATTAGCCTCAACTGTACTGAATCTGGGGATATGTGTTACTTCAGTGTCCTACCAGAAATGACTGCAATGTTAGTTAAAATATAAAGATATCAAAAACGGCAATAAAAATCTCTAGGTCTCAGAGGGTTAAGAAATTTATTATTGACCAATCCAAGCCTTCGCTCAGGGTCAGGTGCCAAAAGGGGTTGTCTTAAAAATGAGTCGAAGTTTAACAATTTAATATTATGACAAAAATGCAGATTCTAACGATGTCTACCACTGCGCAGTGGTGAGTTTTAAAATGATAAAATTATGCTATTAACTAGAAATGCATTTCCCTGCGCAAATGCAATGTGATGCATCGCAGTTATTCGACTGACCGCCTTAGCGTGCAGAACCTGCCCCTGCAGCACAAGCGGACTGCGGTCCAAACCCTGTTTGTTGACAAGGGGGCTTATTGCCGCTAGATTGGTAGTGCCTCTTCATTATAATATAATGGTGGACACATATGACGATGAAGTACTACCGTTTGGTTTTATTTTCAACAAGGTCAGGCTTTCACCGACAATGCTTTAATGTGTTCAAAAAGTATGCATTTAGTTCAAAACAGGGTAGCGCATGAGCAGTAATTTCTCCCTGTCAAAATGGGCTACCTCATACTATTCAATTGAGGTAGCCCATTTGGAGGGGAGGCTCAATTTTCAGTTTCAGTACAACTATCAACTCTAAGTTCCAAAATGACTTTATATTCAACCAGACAAATAATAAGAAAAATAGGTCGAGCCTGGTCAAAACTAAAATTTCCGAAATTACGGCACTCACACGCTACGCTCTACGCCACCATACAAGTGATGCGTGCAGATAAGAAGTTATAAACTTAAAAGAAAATAACGTAGGAGCGAAACAGCATTCGCTATTATCACATCCTTTATTTGCCAACTGTGACAAACAGGCTTTTAATAGCAGCATGGACAAATATAGTCAGAAAGGTAGTCTCCCTCCACACAATTCCAGTGAAACCTGAATTAACACGACGAACATTAAAGCTGATTCTAAATGACAGCATAAAATGGAGGCGTTCAGAACGTATCAGTGCATGAAACATTGAAGGATTTACGCCTGTTATTGTTATGACAAAGCATGCTACTGAGTCTAACCCGATAACCAAATAACCTATTGGCCTTATAACAGATTTTTAAAACCCAGAAGTCTTACCCATTGCTTAGTTAGTGATAGTCTAGTTTCCAATGTGTGCTTCTCCCCAACACAACATCTACTTCTGACAGGTCATCCATATGAAACGCTGCTCTAACTACTAGGCCTATTAGGGAGGGTTCAGCTTCACAAAACTATGAACAACAATTTCCAAACATTTGTTTAAATGTATTACGTTAGGTCTACTTGCATCTCTTATGAGTTCGTGGCCTAGGAGTCTGGATTTGAGCCCGAGCAAAACTGATATTCACGAAATTACTGCACTGGTGCCTTACCGCTATGCCATGGTAGACGCGGTGCCGCTACTGGCGCTTTCTTTAAATCAACACTTAATATATTTAGTTATGCTCCATGTCGACATGATAAGCCTATGTTAACTTCGGTTAACATGTAGCCTAACTAAATGTTAACTTTGTGTCGGAAAATGACGTTAAAATGTAGGCCTAAAACCTTTTATTAAAGAAATCGTTTGAACGTTAGACCTAAGCCTACGTTTTGAATTGAAAATAACTGATTATCCATTAGTTGGAAAATTAAAAAGAAAACATGTGTGACGTCTTGAGAGGTTTAAGGGGCGGGGCTACCTGTTTAGTGCAGGTAAAATGAGACTCCAGCATCCAAAGCAGGTTTTAAGCAACAAAAAGAGACATTATTCAGCAACGGCCAACTCAAAAGAAGCCAGAGGCAAAACTTGCAAAAAAACAAAGGCTTTAAACTTAGGGTCAAAATGGTCAAAAACACTTTCCTTCTTTCCCTCTGAAGCGAGTCCCTCTTGCTTCCTGGTGCCGGTTCACTCCATCTCCTGCTGCCTGGAGTCCTTCGGTTCTCTCAAACGGAGTCCTTCCTTGCCCTCTTATGCTTCCCCCAATCAGGTGGCCTAAGGGGTTGCACCTGTCGGAGGGGGTGAGGGCTTCTGGGGAATGTAGTGTTTTGTGGGGCGGCCATCTTGTGTGATCTTCCGTGCTCCACCCTAATGACGTAACGTCCCTCTATTACCTGGCCCCTGGTGATGCCACACATGGGAGAGAAACAACGTTCGATATGACATAGCCTACTTGGCAAATGTGGCGAATAGATCCTGTTCAATTGCAGCCTCTCAGCAAAAAAACTGAGCTTCGGGGGGCAACAGGTCACGAACTCCTAAGAGATAGCTACAAGTAGACCTAACGTAGCCTAATAATTTAAACAAATGTTTGAAAATTGTTGTTCATAGTTTTGTGAAGCTGAACTCTCCCTAATACTACTTAGAGCAGCGTTTCATGTGATTACCTTTTCTTCGTGACTAAATTGTAACGACAACATACAGTGCATCCGGAAAGTATTCATACCCCTTCACTTTTTCCACATTTTATTATGTTACAGCCTAATTCCAAAATGGATTAAATAAAAAAAATTCCTTAACATTCTACACACAATACCGCATAATGACAAAGTGAAAAAGGTTTTTTGGATTTTTTGCAAATATATAAAAAATTCAAAAATTAAATATCACATGTACTTAAGTATTCACACCCTTTACTCAATACTTTGTTGAAGCACCTTTAGCAGCAATTACAGCCTCAAGTCTTCTTGAGTATGATGCCAAAAGCTTGCCACACCTATTTTGGGGCAGTTTCTCCAATTCTTCTTTGCAGATCGTCTCAAGCTCCATCAGGTTGGATGGGGAGCGTCGGTGCACAGCCATTTTCAGATCTCTCCAAAGATGTTCAATCGGGTTCAAGTCTGGGCTCTGGCTGGGTCACTCAGGGACATTCACAGACTTGTCCCAAAGCCACTCCTTTGTTATCTTGGCTGTGTGCTTAGGGTCGTTGTCCTGTTGGAAGGTCAACCTTCGCCCCAGTCTGAGGTCCAGAACGCTCTGGAGTAGGTTTTCATCAAGGATCTCTCTGTACATTGCTGCATTCATCTTTCACTTGATCCTGACTAGTCTCCCAGTTCCTGCCGCTGAATAACACCCCCACAGCATGATGCTGCCACCACCATGCTTCACTGTAGGGATGGTATTGGCCAGGTGATGAGCAGTGCCTGGTTTCCTCCAGACATGACGCTTGGCATTCAGGCCAAAGAGTTCAATCTTGGTTTCATCAGACCAGAGAATTTTGTTTCTCATGGTCTGAGAGTCCTTCAGGTGCCTTTTGGCAAACTCCATGCGGGCTGTCATGTGCCTTTTACTGAGGAGTGGCTTCCGTCTGGTCACTCTACCATAAAGGCCTGATTGGTGGAGTGCTGCAGAGATGGTTGTCCTTCTGGAAGGTTCTCCCATCTCCACAGAGGAACACTGGAGCTCTGTCAGAGTGACCATCGGGTTCTTGGTCACCTCCCTGACCAAGGCCCTTCTCCCCCGATTGATCAGTTTGGCTGGGGGGCCAGTGTTCCTCTGTGGAGATGGGATGGGATATATATACATATACACTCACTGGCCGCTTTATTAGGTACACCAGTTCAACTGCTCGTTAACACAAATATCTAATCAGCCAATCACATGGCAGCAACTCAATGCATTTAGGCATGTAGACATGGTCAAGATGACCTAGTGAAGTTCAAACAGAGCATCAGAATGGGGAAGAAAGGTGATTTAAGTGACTTTGAATGTGGCATGGTTGTTGGTGCCAGACGGACTGGTCTGAGTATTTCAGAAACTGCTGATCTACTGGGATTTTTACACACAACCATCTCTAGGGTTTACAGAGAATGGTCCGAAAAAGAGAAAATATCCAGTGAGTGGCAGTTCTCTGGGCGATAATGCCTTGTTGATGCCAGAGGTCAGAGGAGAATGGCCAGACTGGTTCAAGATGATACAAAGGCAACAGTAACTCAAATAACCACTCGTTACAACCAAGGCATGCAGAAGACCATCTCTGAATGCACAACATGTCGAACCTTGAAGCAGATGGGCTACGGCAGCAGAAGACCACACCAGGTGCCACTCTTGTCAGCTAAGAACAGGAAACTGAGGCTACAATTCGCACGGGCTCACCAAAATAGGACAATAGAAGATTGGAAAAATGTTGCCTGGTCTGATGAGTCTCGATTTCTGCTGCGACATTCGGACGGTAGGGTCGCACGTAAAGGCTCCTCAGTTATTTCATTAGCATGAAGAAGAAGGTTACAGCGAACCACACATGCTACTTAGGATTTGCTAACATTTAAATCTGTATTGTTTCCTAAGTATGTTTCACAACGAAGTAAATACTTTTTAAGGGGTGCCTCTGGTATCCTAAATTCCTACGTTTTGGTTCTGGAGGTAACTGGTAACTAAACTGGTAATGAACGTTTGCTAAGCGCTCGACTTTAGTGGTTGTACTTGTAGGCTAGCTGGATAGCTAAAGTCACAGCAGCGATACCAGCTTGAACAAAACGGACTGTTTGCTCAGCTGATCTGGAGGGTGGCTTGGACACAAACAGTACGGGAAATATAGTTACTTTAAACTTAAATGACGTTCATTACTGAGCATTTTGTGAAACTTATATCATTTTATTTCGTCCGCTCTGAATGCGGGAATATTATTTTGAGCTGGGAATGTAAGCGGTGAGTTTTGAGGCTTGTTGTTTGGCCATTTGAGACTAGAATAAATAAATTGAACAAATATTGTGTGTGGTTTATGGTTTATTAGATTATTATTTGTGTTGCTGTTTTAAAATATATGTATATTGGGGCCTATTGGCAAATAGAAAGTAGGCCTACCACAGAACAATCACAAGTTAGCAGTGTGGGATAAAAATAAAGCCTAAACTTAAGAGTTTGAGTAAATTGGGAAACGCAGAAGTTTACTAACGTTAGTAACGCATTACTTTAAGGGAGTAATCGGTAAAGTAACGTAGTTAGAATAAAAGTATAAATTTAACGGCAACTGGTGAACCGGCTTCCTTGGCTTAAGTGATGTGACCTTTCGCATATTAAACAACTTAATTCGACCAAATTTCACCACTTTCTCGTCAATGTAGAAAAGGCAGTCGCAGCAGTGCATTACGTTAACTTTTAACTTTGTTTTCATTATTTTGGTTGATGTCTGAATAGTACTACGCTGTATTGTCTTGTATGCTATAAGGTTGTTGTTAGCAGGCATAGTTCGTAGTGTTCAGTTTGTTATTAATGGATAAAAGCGTGCGAGTGGACCTACATATTTCTCTTTGCACTGAATCATTTTAGTAGCATATGCGAGCAAAACTGTCGCACTGTACAGCCCTAAATTACTTGCATAACATAACTCTGTCAAAACTAAACCAACCATGCATCTTTAAATGTATGTTAAATTATGAATTTTAACCCTTATGTTGTGTTCGGGTCTGCCGTGACCCGTTTCAAGTTAACATTATATAATAACTACCATCTAGGTTTTCTTTATTGGAACATGATATCCTCCACAACAGCTATATAAACACTACAAAACAGATTTGGACCATTTTAGCCAATTCTGAAGATCCCTCAAAAAAAAAAGTGTATAATTTGGTGTTCGGGTCTGGGATGACCCAACAGTGCATTGAAATGTTGTGGGTAACTGTGTCAAATTTGGCTCAATCAACATTATCTTTGACTTTAGACACCCCACCCCCATCCCCTTCCTCCACGGGAACAATTCTTTTCTCGCAGTATGCACCTGTAATAAAATCTGGGTGGCGTGCGATGCCAGGACTAGCTATGCATGGAACATGCAAGTATACACCGGAAAATCTGCAAGTGGAGTGGCAGAGAAAACACAAGGCATGCGGGTGGTGCTGGACATGACACAGTGGCTTTGAGGGCACAACATCACCTGTGATAACTTCTTCATATCTTATGCCCTCGGCCAAGAACTGCTGAAGAAAAAACTGACCATGGTAGGAACAGTCAGGAAGAATAAACCTTAGCTTCCTTCTGCACTGCTAAACACAAAGGACAGAACCCCTCTCTCCTCGAAGTTTGCATTTACAGAGACCACCACAATAGTGTCATACTGTCCAAAGAAAAGGAAAAATGTTGTCATGATGTCCACTCTCCACAAGAATGCTGCTGTAAGCAGTAGGGAGGACAAAAAGCCATACATTATCCTGGACTACAACAGGAACAAAGGCGGAGTAGACAGCCTTGACAAGGTCACTGGCACGTACACTTGCCAAAGGAAGACGGCCCTGTGGCCATTGGCTGTCTTTTATAATATTCTTGATGTCTCAGCCTACAATGCGTTTGTGGTGTGGACTGAAATAAATCCTGGGTGGAACAACGGCAAGTTCTACAAGAGGAGGCTCTTCCTTCAGGAGCTGGGGAGAGCTCTGGTGAATACCCACATTGAACGTCAGTCGGTTCCCCTAACTCCTGGCTCTGCCAACTTGGTGAGAGAGCTCCAGGCTGCAACCACATCAGCAACCTCCACTAGGACTAACCCAGAGGACACCAGAGGCAGCAAGAGAAAGAGGAGCCAGTCCTGCCCTTCCAACAAGGACAGAAAAACCAGCACGACTTGCCACACTTGTAAAAAATACATCTGCAGGGAGCACACTCAAACAATTGCATACTGTGATTCGTGCATGTGAAAACACACACACACTGGAAACACAGAAACACCCTTGTTTGTGTTTAATTTGAATCTGCTATTTTAAATCAAATAAAGTTGTGTTTTATGAAAAAAGGCTTTATTTTTTACCTTTTTCTAACATAAATCTATATGGGTCAATTTTGACCCGTAACACCACAGAGGTTACTATAGTTAATAATATAAAGTTCTAAAAACCTTTTTTTTTAATATATATTCTAATATTAGTCTATTATAGTCAGATAACATAACTATCCACTGTTCTCACTAAAGGGAATATAATGAGTGAATTAAATCCCATTTTTGACGTACAATTACGTGGTGTAATGTGTCTTGGGGCCATAAAACAAAATAATAACAGGATTGTATGGTTATGAATGCATAATACGTTAGTTATGATGTAGTAAAAACAATATAGGGTTATAGTCATTATTTTGAAGTGTTTTGGACTGAGTTAAATCATGGGTCAAAATTGACCCGCGAACACCAGGAACAGAAACAGCTTTCGAACACAGCACAAGGGTCAAATAAAACATTAAAAAAAGATTTTAAGATTAAAAAATAAAT
Organism: Galaxias olidus; assembly: GCA_026901105.3. Classification (NCBI taxonomy): domain Eukaryota; kingdom Metazoa; phylum Chordata; class Actinopteri; order Galaxiiformes; family Galaxiidae; genus Galaxias; species Galaxias olidus. The sequence continues at coordinate 55,723 of JAPMUY010008813.1, forward strand.
AAAATACATAAATTTCAAATTTTGCAGCATTTTGTTTTCTGTGGTTATTTTCTTGAGCAAAACTTTGGGACCTTTGGGACCCAACTAGCCACAAAATTGATTTACGTTCTTTACTAGCCATTAGGCCTACTTAAAGCCATGATTAACGTATATTATTTGCTAGACTTCATCTCAACTAGCAATCATATTGATTTACTAACGTTACATTGTGTCGGATCCGCTCTGTGGACTGGATGCTTTCTGGTGAAATGCTAAAGCATTGACGCTGTGCTATTGTGGTAGGCTTATTCGGTTTTACAATAGACACACTCAGAAATACAGTTTTGATGTGTATTCAACTTGAAATGATCCCTAACATTGGACACTTTCTGTCGTTTTCTCTGGCCTGTCTATTTTCGCCCCTCACTATTTTCTCTTTCTCCATTTTGTAATCCTTACCATCAAATCACTTATACGGTCTTGTTCATATCACGTGACCACAGCGTAAGCGCGATGTGCAGGCACTGAGCTCTATATATAGTTACATGGATTTTACGAAGCGATTGCTTTTTTGTAATCGATTTAGTCGAGTCGCTTGACGAATCGTTTAACCCCCTACTCGTTTGGAAATGGCAATATAAGTAATTTTACACGACCTGTCTTTGACGCACAGACACTGGTGCAGGATTTCCAGTTCAAACCGTTTTCAGAACAGAAAATATTAAAAAACATTAATATATTTCCCTCTCCTAACGCAAATTGGCTTTCCAGAGACCACAGCACATGGACCTCACATTGAACAAACATCATTGTGAATGTGGTTGTTGCTTTAGAAATAAACTGCTTTGAAAATAAGAATATTGAATAGAAAATGTGCTTAATTGAACTTACATTTAATAATTTGTATTGAAATTACTACAGTATAATTAGTTAAGGAATTATCATGACTTTTTTTATTAACTATTAAAAAATATTCTCACATACCCCCTGCAGTACCCCAACGGCAAGTAAACTGCTTGGTAAAAATAGCAGGTAGGCCTCCTCCTCGACTCCTTGGCACACCTAAAATGTAACAGTGCATGGTATACACGACTCCGCAGAGTCAGGCTCCACTGAAGTCAAACGAATGGTCAACTCTCTTCACTTTGAGGAAGAGTCTACCATAAATATGAACAAACTAGTCAAAAAATGCTACACCTGTGCATTCATTGTTTTTAAATTAAATTGACGGCTCCAATTCCCTGAATTGGGAAACTGATTAGGTTAAACTAGCCTATCTATGCAAATAAAGTACCGGTCTTCACATCAAATTTACCTTTGAATCTTGTGACATGTAAGCCTTATTTTCTTCAAACCACATTATATGTTATGATTACGAGAAATATGAAAGTACACTTAACGATACCATTAAGTCCGCCAGTATACTAGGACTGTTTGGGCTTGGTTTTTACCTTTTACCTAATTATTATGCATGCAAAACAAGCTTTGACAACTCACATGGATATGGTGATGGGGGTGGTATGGGCCATAACCAACCTTACAAGTTTGAGCCTGATTCCGATGGCTCTAAATATTAACTTTTTTCTCTCTCTCTCCATTTTTGTAAGCCACGCTTTCAAATCACTTCTACGGTCTTATTCACATCACATGACCATAGCGTAAGTGCATTGTGCGAGACACTGAGCTCTATATATCTTGTAAAAGATCTCAGAAAATCCCAAATGTTTACAGATTGCTTTGCAAGGGTAAGTATAGTTGTTTGTTAACTAGCTACTTTACAAAATGGCTAAAACATTATACCCTGGTTATTACATTATATTAATGCTAATCTGAATTGATAAAGCAATAGTATGCAAAGTAGGAGGTTCGCAAGGAAAGAGAAGTTAAAACTCATTGGTGTATTGAAATTATATCTGGCGGATATAATTCTGTATATCCGCCACAAAATAAACAAAAACAAATATAACATCCTTTAACCAGACTATTCATTAGAAACCTTGCAATCCTCCATTCTTGTTCTGAAATTGAATAATCTCTGTTTTGTATTTGTTTGTTCCCTACCTCGAAGTGTAGCCGAAGTGTGCAGACCTTTGGGTTCATGCTTCTGAACAGTTTTGAGAAGGTCAGAGTCTGAGTCAAAAAGCTCCCGCTGATTTTGCCAGTAGTTGCCAGGGGACACTAGCAAGCAGCCATGCTCAGGCAAGACTGTTTGCATGCGTCGCAGCCCTGGCAAGAGGTCTGTCACCTGCAGGCACAAAGCCTCCAAGCTTCTGGCCCCATATCTGAACGCGGTGAAAAATGAAAGATAGCAATGAGTAATGTAACAATATTATGTCAAGACAATGTATCAAATAATAGTTGCATTTTTTATTTGACAAACTCGCATTACACTGGCTTGTTGAAAGATAACGGTAGGACGTCTACAGTGCATCCGGAAAGTATTCATACCCCTTCACTTTTTCCACATTTTATTATGTTACAGCCTAATTCCAAAATGGATTAAATAAATAAAGAATTCTCAACATTCTACGTACAATACCGCGTAATGATTAAGTGAAAAAAGTTTGAGAATTTTTTGCAAATGTATTCAACATAAAAAATTTTTATGTAAATAAGTATTCACACCCTTTGCTGTGACACTCAAAATTGAGCTCAGGTGCATCCCGTTTCCACTGATCATCCTTGATGTTTCTACAACTTGATTGGAGTCCACCTGTGGTAAATTCAATTGATTGGACATGATTTGGAAAGGCACACACCTATTTATATAAGGTGCCACAGTTGACAGTGCATGTCAGAGCACAAACCAAGTTATGAAGTCCAAGGAATTGTCTGTAGACCTCCGAGACAGGATTGTATCGAGGCACAGATCTGGGGAAGGGTACAAACATTTTTCTGCAGCATCGAAGGTCCCAACGAGCACAGTGGTCTCCATCATTCGCAAATGGAAGACGTTTGGAACCACCAGGACTCTTCCTAGAACTGGCCGCCCGGCCAAACTGAGCAATCGGGGGTGAAGGGCCTTGGTCAGGGAGGTGACCAAGAACCCGATGGTCACTCTGACAGAGCTCCAGTGTTCCTCTGTGGAGATGGGAGAACCTTCCAGAAGGACAACCATCTCTGCAGCACTCCACCAATCAGGCCTTTATGGTAGAGTGGCCAGACGGAAGCCACTCCTCAGTAAAAGGCACATGAGTGCCTGCATGACTGCATGGAGTTTGCCAAAAGGCACCTAAAGGACTCTCAGACAATGAGAAACCAAGATTGAACTCTTTGGCCTGAATGCCAAGCGTCATGTCTGGAGGAAACAGTGAAGCATGGTGGTGGCAGCATCATGCTGTGGGGGTGTTTTCAGCGGCAGGAACTGGGAGACTAGTCAAGATCAAGGGAAAGATGAATGCAGCAATGTACAGAGAGATCCTTGATGAAAACCTGCTCCAGAGCGCTCTGGACCTCAGACTGGGGCGAAGGTTCACCTTCCAACAGGACAACGACCCTAAGCACACAGCCAAAATAACAAAGGAGTGGCTTTGGGACAAGTCTGTGAATGTCCTTGAGTGGCCCAGCCAGAGCCCAGACTTGAACCCGATTGAACATCTTTGGAGAGATCTGAAAATGGCTGTGCACCGACGCTCCCCATCCAACCTGATGGAGCTTGAGACGATCTGCAAAGAAGAATTGGAGAAACTGCCCCAAAATAGGTGTGGCAAGCTTGTAGCATTATACTCAAGAAGACTTGAGGCTGTAATTGCTGCCAAAGGTGCTTCAACAAAGTATTGAGAAAAAGGTGTGAATACTTATGTACATGTGATATTTTCTTTTTCTCTTTTTAGTACATTTGCAAAAAATTCAAAAAAACTTTTTTCACTTTGCCATTATGCGGTATTGTGTGTAGAATGTTGAAGATTTTTTATTTATTTAATCCATGTTGGAATTAGGCTGTAACATAATAAAATGTGGAAAAAGTAAAGGGGTATGAATACTTTCCGGATGCACTGTATATCCAAATAAAGATTCGGGGACACATTTATTTTTCAGTCTGAACGTGTATGCCTTTTTTATGCCTACTGATCAGAGTGGTAAACATGGTTGCGAATCTCCTCCAGAAGGCTGAAGACACGTCCCAGTGGCGAGCGAAACACATCCACCGGCACTAGATTAGTTTCCCAGGGAGAGACGGCTGCTTTTACAAGGACTTGCTGGATATAGGCAACTGGAGGACCTCGGTACTAAACAAACAAGCAAACAAAAAAGAAAAGACTGAATGATCTAAATATAATTTCATGTCTTCCTTAGAATGCTGTTACAATACATTCCAAAATTGAAAGCATTCCCCAATCCATGTCTGACTTAAAAGTTACAGATACAAATTAAAATAAATTCAAAAATGTACAAGAAGCCAGTGCAACAATGATTGGTGTGATGTGCTCACTTTTTTCTTTCCTGGGAATTGCTAATTGATGAATGGTCTAAAACTAGCAAGTGTCAAGTGGGTACTGGGTTGCATTTACCACACAATGGTAAGGGAATAATACATATACTCAAACAACTTTACATTTACTACATAATGCTCTGTGCAGCAGCAGGGCAGAGGAAATATAAACACACTTCACTTCAAAGTAGTTTATATTTACTACACAAAGCACCAAGGCAGGGGAATGATAAACACTCAGAACGAAGTGAGATGACGGTAGCAGCCATGCAAGCAAATAGTTGTCACTTGAGGCAGTGGTGAATGAAGTACACAAATCCTGCACTTGAGTGAAAGTACAGATACCCTTTCTAAATTTTACTCCACTAAAAGTAAGTACGGCAAGGATTATACGGCAAGGATTATAACATTACATTTAATGCCAAAAAGAGTAATGTCATGATATTCAGAAGTAGAGAGGATAGGAGATTAGTTTTTTATGTGCTCATCCAGGCTCAGAAAACATTAGCGAGATCGCCTACATACGAACTGTTATTCGTAAAATTGAATGACTTGTGGTTTTGTCTTGTATTTCTCATTATTTTATTTATGTTTGGTTTTCTTTTTGTTATGGACCCTCCTGTATGTCTGAAATAAAGTTTGAAATAAAGTTTGAAATAAGTCTTCAATTTCAATTTAAACTTGAGTCAAAGTACAAAAGCACCCGCTTTTAAAAATACTTAAGTATCAAAAGTAAAAATTACTATTATTTAGTTTAGTTATTGGTTATGCACAATTTCTTATATAATAAAAAAAATTTAAATGAACAATGGTTTATTATGAACAGGCTGCCATCAATAATAATTCAAGTTTCATAATAACTTTATTTTATTTACATAGCGCCTTTCAAAACAGGGTTACAAGGTGCTTTACAATAAAAAATAACAGTAAATAAATAGAACATAATTAAGACACACTAAAATCACAGTAAAATCAGGTAATACAGATAACTAAAAATAACTACAAATCTAAAATAAAAGGCGGTGGGAGAAAGCTTTAAGATAAGTGAGTTTTAAGAAGTGATTTAAAAGAGGAAACTGAGGTGGCCTGCCTGAGATCATTAGGCAGGGAGTTCCAAAGTTTAGGGGCTCAAACAGCAAAAGTTTGGTCACCGTTGCTGCAGAATTAGGTTTTTGAAACTATTAAAAGGGCCCTGCTGGAGGACCTCATGCAGCGATCGGGTTTGTACGGTAAAAACAGATCTCAGATATAGGCAGGCGCCAAACCATTCAAGGCTTTGAACACTAGCAGTAAAATCGCAAAATCAATTCTAAAACTCACAGGTAACCAATGAAGGGCTGCAAGGATTGGTGTAATGTGGTCTCTTCAAGTACGTGTGAAAAACCTGGCAGTAGCGTTTTGAACCAACTGCAATCTTTGGATGTTTCGCTTGCTGATTCCAGAATAAAGTGCATTGCAATTGTCTGGTCTGGAGGAGATAAAAGCATGGATGACCTTTTCTAAATCTGCAGATGAAAGGAATGATCTGATTTTGCTTTGCTGTCTTAGTTGGCAAAAGCATGCTCGTATGACATCGGCCACCTGAGTGTCAAAGGACAACTCTAAATCAAAGATAACACCAAGTTTGCGGGCCTACTCACGAACGTTATTTGATAAGGTGCCTAGATTGGAAGAGAGTTGGTTAATGATACTGGTGTTGTTACTGTATGGGGTAATGATGATAACTTCTGATTTCGAGTCTTTAAGTTGTAAGAAATGTTTTGACACCCACTCCTTGATTTCAGCAATGCATAAGAAAATATGGTCTTAAGATGGGTCTAAAGTTGCTTAAAATAGAGGGATCAAGAGAGGGCTTCGTTAAAAGGGGGTACCTAATGGCAGGTTTAAAAAATTATTGAGGGAATGAGTAGATAACTCACCTCACAAATATTTTATCACGCCACCAATTAGAATATTTAAATATTGCAGTAACCACCACAAATGTTACATTTATTTGAACTAGTACGGAAGCGCATTGCTGCCACACATTTTTTTTTTTATTTCTCTCGTTATAACGGGATAAGATCACGTTAATACCAGATGACATCGCCAGATGGCATCAGGTCATTATGACAAATGGCTTCATACTTCCAATGTAGCCATAAGCTAACAAACATTTGTTGCAGTAGATTTAAGGTTTTTATTTAACAGTTTGGTGGATGTGGTGTCAACTTCATGGGCAACGGCGATGACCAAGTTACTTCTCAATTAGGCATCATTCGAGCCATAGTTAGACTACAGTTTTGGACTAAGTGGCACGTAGTTGCGCACAGCCAATCTTTCTGTGTTACCCCTGTGTATACAACTCCAACCCAGTGCTATGTGGAGATGGAGAATGTACTGACCAGTAACTACTACACATTGTGTAATTAGGCCTACGAGAAAGATCATCAGAATGCCAGACACACAAGTGATTATTATTATTAAATTGTCCTGAATGGTTCTGAAATCTCATAATCACCATAGCATTGTTAATTTCTATCTGATAATATGTCTTAAATGTGTCTAAATTATTTCTACAGTTTCTTGAGGGTTCTGTAATCAGATGTGTTCAGCTGCATTTGTATTGTATTTGTATTGCATTTGTTCTATATTTGTGATAATTTTATGCACTGTATAAAGTCATGGGGCAGGTGTGCATAGCCTGATTATTTAAGTAAATGTGTCACATGTGTACACTGCGGGCTTGGTAAAAAACAAAAAAGTAAAGAATTACAACTAATGGGCCACCTCATTCCTTCAACAATACTTGTCAACCACTTCATGATTTATAAAAGTATCAACTGGTAGCAACAGTGCAGAGCTTTTTGGTAACGTTTAAGTTCAAACACTCCAATGTGGACTTAATCCTGCACTCAAGCTGCAATAAAGAACAAATTAATTATATGGCAGTTCGTTCAACCAACATTAAGAAGTTGCATACTGTTGAAATAATCATATATTTCCATATTATGATTTGCATTATGATGGTTTATTGAGTGTCATATTGGTTATTACAGTGAAATATACACCTTCATATTCTAAGACTATTAGAACACCTCCATGTCCAGTCAGTTGGTAAGGGCTGAAAGCATACGTTTCACTCAACTCCTTCACCACTATAACTTGTGCAAAGGAAAATGTTGTTGCCAGGGGTGTAAGTATTCTGTGAATGTTCTTGGACACCACTCTCATCTAAGGTAGAGGTTGGCATGGTCCATTAACAGGTCCGTTTCCTTTTTCAATGCTTCTGTTAGGCCTATATGATTCTGAACACATTCTTACAACCTGCTTGCTTACTAAAATAACCTGAATACTGCATACTGTTTTCTTCTGTAGTACAACGTCACTATATTACTGGGTTTGCCTTCACAATACCATAGTATTTTAAAATATTAAAGAGTTGAATATTTTCGGAATGGCAACCCTGCCTGGTTGTAGTATATTCTTTTTATACACAATGTGTAGAAGTTACTGGTCAGTACATTCTCCACATCTCCACACAGGGGTAACGCAGAAAGATTTGCTGTGCGCATCTACATGCCACTTCGTCCAAAGCTGTAGGCTAACTATGGCTCGAATCATGCCTGACTGAGAAGTAACTTGGTCATCACCGTTGCCCAAGAAGTCGACACCACGTCCACCAAACTGTTAAATAAAAACCTTAAATCTACTGCAGCTTAGCTTGTGGCTACATTGGAAGTATCAAGCCATTTGTCATAATGACTTGATGCCATCTGGTGATGTCATCTCGTTCTAACGAGACCTTTACTCGTTATAACGAGATAAATAAAATAAAAAATGTGTGGCAGCAACGCGCTTCCGTAAGAAGGCATTTCTTTCAATAAAAAACTTAGAGCAGGAGTTGTCATTGAGCCCCTCCCAACAGTAGTTAAAAACAATGTAACGTTACCCGATTAATTCCTCATCTACATCACACGTATTTTTCTTCTAATTTTGGATCAATAATTAACAAACTTCTGAAAACGCAATCAGGAATATTATAATACATATCTTATATAAACATTGTTGGCTACGTTTATTGAAGTCATGTTACCAGTAAACTAGGCCTATTATGATTTATTGACTCGAGTTCGCTAACGTTTACGTTAGCTGAAACATTATTTCCAGATTATTAATAAGCAGTTGGCCATGAACATCAATAGAGAATAAATTGCGCATGTTTATTGAAAGAGTAAAATCAATCCAACTTTTAGCTAGGTTAGCTAGCTAAATCTACTTTTTTCTTGTCTTCCGGTAACGTTGATTGTCAATAGCTAGCAACAACCTTTGCTTGGCTGATTTACGTCCTGACTTGTTCCAGTTAAGCAAAGTGGATGGAGCGGATGACCGTGCATCTGAGTTCAGTGCGGCCGACTCCGCAGAGGGGTGTCATGGCGACTTCATGACATTTCATAAAATGCTGGAGCCATGGGAGCAATCATATTCACCTTATTTTAGAACTGAAGTGTGGGCAACGTTCTTTTTCAGTTATTTTGTGAACTTACGGTCGTTTGCCCTAAGCTTTGCCCCCAAGCAAATACTCTAAATTCTTGACAGCTCGTCAGTTATCATAAATTCATAATGGATTCGCTATTCGCGAAAGACTGGGATTGTGTGTTCAGTTAGGTGATGCCACAATAACTGGCACAAGCGAAAAACATTTCTGTACACTTTAGAAATGTAGATATTGTTTCCTATCAAATGAAAAATGTACATTTTATACACCATTAATAATTGCACCTGATATATGTAGACGTATTGTTTCCTATCGAATGTAAAATGTACACTTTACATATACCATTACTATGTAGATATTGTTTCCTACCCAATCATTTTATTGTTCATACACCTGAGTGCCTGTTGTTTCCTCTGAATAATTGCTGATTTCGACATTTGAAATTCAACTTTAGACAATGGACACTATAATACAAACCTATGAAACCTTCAGGCATTTATGACTCAGTGCTTCTTTGCAATGTTCATTGTAAGTATCAAAGAAAATACTAACAAATTGGATTTTTTTTTGTTTTTATGACAAAGAGGAGAGTCTATCATACCAGATTGTACATAAGTTGTCCAACAGTTGCAAAACATAGTATGAGATGAAGACACAAATAAATACATGTATCAATATTACACGAGAAATAGAACAAAACATCAACTAGGCTACATTATTATGATAAGCAAGAAGGCATATAGTTGACTAGCTAGCTAATTACACTACCTACCATTAGTATAACAGCTGCATGACTACATGACTTCCCCTGCCCTGCAACACACGAACACCCTGCAGTTTCCACAGTGCCGACAGATGAAACCAGAACCCAGGCAGAAAGATGGTTTGTTATACTCTGACTGGGTATGAGAAACACTAAGTTAACATCTTCAAGACAGTGAATTAGCACCAGCCCAACTTTGCCGCTGTGGAAGTATTGATACCACCTCAGTGGATTTGAAGTTTCTCATTTCTGACCCGTCCACACCGAGAGGAAATACAAAATAATTCACGATGTCTTCGTATAGTATTTCTGGCCATTTTTTCATACCGTCCTCCCACTCGAGAATAGTTCGCGGATGTGGGACAGATCCGTTCACGTTTGACAGACGATTATCAATTCGTTCCCACTACATCCTGAGCAAGCTTAGTGACTAGCTAGCTAGCCAAGGTCAGAGAAAAAGCCTAACGGAAATCTCACACAAAATAAAACGGTTGGGTATTGTTTTGCTTCCGGATTCGAAAATAAGGTGAATAGCCGCCGCTGCAGAATGTACATAGCGGAAACACTGAGGCTGTAACGTAACAAACTGTGGATTAAGTGAAGGGCTGAATACTTTCTGAATGCACTGTATTTATATAAATACATAGCATAACCTAAAAAAAGCTGTCTTTCAACAGAAAAAGTGTTAAATTTACAAAGATGTGCGCTAAAAGTTTAAGAATATTGTTGATGCTATCACAGGTGCCATTTTAGAATCCTACAATAAGACCATATAATTTTACCCAGTCAGGTCGTTCTCCAAGTTCACCCAGGGGCTCTTGTGATGGGACAGTGAAGTCTCGTAATCCTGTAGTAAACTCGACCGGACCTGTCCCTGGAAGTGGCAGCCTCAACAAGGGATAGCTAGGAGGGGGAGAACGAGACAGATATGAATTAGAAAATTGGCTATGATGTCAATCAAAATGTTTTTGCAGTAAAAATGCACCATGAGGGTATTTGGCAAACACTTGCGTGTGTATGAGTGCTACAGAGCACAAGATACCAGGGAATCTCATTACTTTCGTTACTAGAAATGAACAGCTTTCTTCCAGGGACAGTGTAGGTTAGGGTAAGGATATAAAGATAGTACTAAAACTTTGGATGTTGCCAGAAACATAATGGCACCCATCTTTGTAAAATATAAGAAGCTGGCTTTCTGGCTTAACTGTCGTAACAGTCGGGCTTAACTCTTAACTTAAGTAAGGCAAGGTTCTAAAAAAACAGAAAAGTATTTACTTTTGTCCTGTTCTTGAGCCACGTTAAAATAATTGAAGTTTACTTATATCTAATAATAATAATACATTTAATTGGTAATGCTCTTTACATAGTAAAAACACTCAATCTCAAAGCGCTACAACATTTAGATAACATAATAAAATATATAAAACATTGGAAAATGTTTAAACAGAAAAACAGAGGATTTGTAAAATAAAACAACATTGAAACACAGTTTGCAGAAGGCTTTCATAAATAGAAAAGTTTTTAGGCCTGATTTAAAAGACGAATAGAGTCTGTGGCATCCTCAGAAGGTCTGGGAGGGAATTCTACACACGGGGGCTGCAGCACCTAACGCCCGGTCGTCGATTGAGCGAAACTTAGTTTTGGGGGTGAGAAGCAGGCTGTCCCCAGACCTGAGACAGCGGGAGGGTCTGTGGGGTATGACTAGCTCTTTGAGGTAAGAGTGGGCATTGCCATAGGAGCATTTGAAAGTTAGCAAAAGGATTTTGAATTTGATTCTGTAGAGGACAGGGAGCCAGTTAAGAGAAGACATGATTGGACTAATATGTTGGTACTTTCGCACTCATGAAGATCCTGACAGCACTGTTTTGTATGTATTGCAGCAGCTGAAGGTTCCTGCCAGAAGTCCCAGAGAACAGTGCATTACAGTAGTCCAGCCTTGAGAAAACAAAGGCAGACGAATTTCTCAGCAACTGGAAGGGTTAGGGTAGGGAGGAATTATTAATTACGAGTTAAAAGGAGACTTCGCAGAGCTGCTTGATATGGTCTTTAAAGTTCAGGTTTGAATCAAACTGGACGCCCAGGTTTGAGATGGGGGAGGAGAGAGATTTTCTGTCCAGTAAGGTTGGTTAAGGGGGAGTGCTGTACTTGGTGCGGGGTAACAATCAGTAAAGCCTCTGTCTTGCTGCTTTTAAGTTGGAGGAAATACTGATTCATCCATTCCATTATTTTCTCCAGGCAGGTGTTTAAGCCAGTGCAGGCAACAGATGGACTGGGTGCCGTTTTCAGGTATAGCTGTGTGTCATCAGCATAGCAATTTGAAAGATATTCCATGCTGGGTGATGACCCGGCCAAGACGGAGCAAATACAAAATACATATAATGTTTTAGAAAGTCGGTGAAGTATCCCTTTAAAGCACTTCATTGAACTGCATCACAAGACTAAAAATAAGTAAATAAAAATTACACTGATGCTGAAACGTTTGGGGTCACTTAGAAATTTTTTAATAAAGAAAAATATTAAAATATTTATAATTGATCAGAGATACAGTCTAGACATTGTTGTGATACATGATTATTCTACCTAGAAATGGCATGTTTTTTATGGAATCAGTGTAGAGGCCAATTTTCAGCAAACATCACTCATATGTTCCAATGGCAAACTGTTAGCTAATCCACGTTTACTGTATTAAAAGGCTAATTGATCATTAGAAAACACTTGTGCAAGTGTTAGCACCGCTGAAAACTGTTGTGCCGATTAAAGAAGCAACACAATTGGCCTTCCTTAGGCTAGTTGAGTATCTGGAGCATCAGCATTTGTGTGTTCCATTATAGTCTCAAAATGGTCAGGTGTCGACCAATATGGTATTTTAAAAGCCGATACCGATTAGTAGTAATCAAGGAGACCGATAACCGATATTTAGAACCGATATAACTTTGAACTTAAAACAAAAAGTGCAAGGAGATCCCAGCAGCATTTCTTATACATAATACTCCCATACTGCACTTTTACATCTTTTCTTTAGTCCATCCATATCTTGTCGTGCAGAATGTGGGCAGTGCAGAATGTGACCGAAGTGGTGTCAACCACACACACGTCTTTGCTGTTGGTTGAGGCTGTAAATTAATGTTTAATTAGCCCCTTCACTCGCATAGAATGGAAGTGAAAAGGCAGCGCATATTAGCCAAAGTTAAGTTTGCATGTGACCATACCCTCAGCACAAGATATGAATTTCGCATCGGCAGGCGGTGGTCATTCGCCTGCATTCGCTCATGTGTGACCGTGCCCATAGCCTATAATTTTTTTTTAATAGGCTGGCTAAATAATGGATCAACAAATCAACTTGTTAACGTTCGCTATTGCATTAAAGTTAGGGTTACCATCGGCTAACATGTAAACACCAACTCACAGCAAGTAATGTTACGTTTGCAATTTGATAGCTAAAATAAAGTGACACCAACGTTACTCAAAGATATATGGCTACGTTTATAAATTGTATTTATTCTCTATTATCTCGTTATAGTATCAATGCAAAAAATGCATTATACGGGCATTTCAGTGTAACTGGGAAACTGTGCATGCTTGTCATCATAGAAATAGCTTAGATCATAAGATTGAGGTGTTTTTGCAACTTCAGCATATATAATTTTGATGTTTATAACAGCTTCTGCAATATCTGCTGCCTTTACTTCGAAATAAAGCTCCGCTCGCTCACCGGAGATGCCTCTGTGCCCATCTGTACAACATGTGGCACAGCCTTCAATGGTGACGTGTGTCAGCTAGTGTCGTGGGCGGGACATTGCTCGAGACCACAGAGTGGTGACGAAAGACAGAGGTACCTGCATCAGAGCCAAAGTAGCGCGTTTTAAAATAAATTTAATGTATCAGCAATTGGACAAGAAAATACAGATACCAATAATCTGTAAAATGCTGAATGCCAGGCCGATAATCGCTTGACCCCTAGTTTGGATGACACAGAAGAAAATTTTTGAGACGCAGAAAAAATTTAAAGATGCTGTAAGACTGCTGATGCCTTTTGTCAAGCTTGGTGGAGGAAATTTGATGGTCTGGGCGTTCTGACCAAACTGTCAGAAACAGACTCCATGGGGGTGGCATGATGGCCCGATGTGGGACCTGTGCTCACAGCCCAGCACCGTGCAGCTTTATTGGCATTTGCCAGTATGGTATATTTAGTGTTAAAAAGTAGATACTTGTTTTGTAATCAAGTATGTGTAATCAATATTAAAGAATAGAAGTTAAGCAAAATAGGAGAGTAGAAGACGGGAGGAGACAGACATCAGATGGGGTGAATCCTAGCCAGCATAGCCTAGCATGTCTTCTGATTGCCCCCAGGATACTTAAGGTCACCAAACGGTGACAGAACAGAAAAGTAGTGCAGGAAGTTGAAAATCGTAAAAGTAAGCATGATAGGAAACCCAGAAGGATTATAACAGACTGTTACAAGATTTCACTGTTTATTGGCCTGAGAAAAGATGACCGTTCGAGGTAAACAGATGCCGGGGGTGAATAGACCAATAAAGAGAAGAGGGGGCCAGTTGTAAAACGGAGACTAGAGTGATACTAAAGTTCCTAGAAAGGAGACGTCCTGGGGTGTTGAGAACAAACGTGGTTACTTGTAAAATTGGGGCGTGACCAAAAGTTGTGGGATGAATTGACTTGAATGTGACGTATAAAAAGATGAACTGTGAATGCACAATTCAGTTGGTGCCTGCAGACCCACTGGGTCTTATTCTATGCCGAATAAAACCTATTCTTCTGACCTCTCAGCCTTCAACTCTTAGCATATTTACAATGAGTAAATTGCTGTTCTCAGATGTCAGAAAATACACGACACCAGAGAACACCAGAATTGACAGCTTCGCCATTGGTGCCCCGCTCTCTTCACAGATGAGCAGGTTCACACTGAACACATGACAGATGTGAAAGAGTCTGGAGACTCTTATGGAACAATATGCTCCCTGCAACATCATCCAGCATGACCGGTTTGGTGGTGGGTCAGTGATGGTCTGGGGAGGCACACAAACCTCCACATGCTAGCCAACAGTACCCTGACTGCTGTTAGCTACCAGGATGAAATCCTCAGACCCATTGTCAGACCTTATGATGGTGCAGTGGGCCCTGGGTTCCTTCTGGTGCAGGACAATGTCCGGCCTCATGTGGCCAGAGCGTGTAGGCATTACTGGATGACAACGGCATTGATTACATTGACTGGCCCTCACATTCCCCAGACCTGAATCCAATTGAGCACCTCTGGGACGATATGTATCGGTGCATCCGACGCCGCCAAGTAGCGACACAGACTGTCCAGGAGTTCACTGATGCCCTGGTCCAGGTCTGGGAGGAGATCCCCCAGGACACTATCCGCAGTCTCCAGGAGCATGCTCAGACGTTGTTGGGAGTGCACACAGGCACAAGTGTAAGTTGTCAGGATGAAATTTACGTAAGTTGGATCAGCCTGTGATTTAGATTTTTCTCTTTGATTTTCGGTGTGATTTTGAATCCAGCCCTCAATGTGTTGATGAGTTTGGTTTCCATTGACCATTCTTACGTAATTTTGTTCTCAAAGAATTACACAATGTATATCAATAAAGATTTTCAACTTGAATATTTCATTCATCGAGGGATTTAAGTGTTCCCTTAATTTTTTCGAGCAGTGTATTTAGGGTAGAAGCAGTCAGCTGGTATTTTGTCTATAATGGAGTGGCCATCGGAGTCACCAGATCTCATCCCTATTGAGCTGCTGTGGGAGCAGTTTGACCAAATAGTACATAAGTGCCCATTAAGATAATCCCACTTGTGGAAGGTGCTTCAGGAAGTATGGGGTAAAATCTCTTAAGATTACCTCAACAAATTGACAGCTAGAATGCCAAAGGATGCCTGCAAGGCTGTAACGGATGCAAATGGAGTATTCTTTGACAAAAGCAAAGTTTGAAGGACAAAACTATAATTTCAAGTAAACTTGATAATGTGGACTATGTTTTCTATACATTTTTCATGCACTTTTACATCTTTTGGAAAACTGGGTGACTCCATACTTTGAGTGGTAGTATATGTATTACGCAATATGGACATTTACAATGATTATTTCTTATCTTATTAGATGAAAAGTATGAGGGATCAGTGATTAACACAAACAGAAAGTAGAATGCTTACACACAAATTTACACACACAAACAACACTCTGAGCATACCAGCAGGTGAGGATGCTAGCAGAGGTGAAGAGAATGATGGGCACTGGGTAGGAGGCACACAGCAGCCCATGGCGGTAGAAGGCCACCGAGATCTTCTCTCTCAGCCGTTCTCTCACCGTCATCCTGAACGACAGGGTCAGCTGCCAGCCATCGGTGGCTGGAAGACAGCTAATGATGAGGCAAAGCGGGGCATGCAGGGACCTGAAGGGATGGTAAGGAGGTTTAGCAGGATTATTTACCAGCAGCAGGGGTAAAGGGTTTTGTTGTTCCTGGGTAGTGCACACGTGTCGCCAGCGTAGTGAAACATCAATAAGTCATTTTAAAAATCTAAATAAAATTAGACTTGACTGCAAAACAAACTTTAGAAAATATTTATTTAAAATAAATGTATTCATACATAATGCCTCTTTGACCCACTACTGACGCAATCTATATTAGCCTCAGTGGCAAAAATATTTGTCTGGCTGAGAGCACTTAAAGAGTTCTGTCATAGGGAAGCTCACCCAGAAGTGGTCTACTGATGCTCAGTTGCATGCTCAAAGCAGAGGAGCAGTAGAGGCTCTCCAGCTCCACTACTCCTGTTTGTCTACTTGTCTAATAATGTTAGTGTCAATGAATAACTTGATAAAATGTTATCCCAATACAAATATTTGATCACACAACCAGTTAGAACATTAAAATATTGTAGTAGCCACCACTAAAACATTACATATTTAAGAACTAGGAGGTATTTGTTCCCCCTTCAAAACTAGGGGTCATAGCTAAGAACTTTGAGCCCCTCCTTAAGTAAAGTAACCTCATCTGACTATCATCCTCATCAGGCATTTTTCCTTCTTGGAGAAATATTCTAACAAACTGAAAAAGACAAGTGGAACATTTTAAAACATAAGTTTATATAAACATCGTTGACAATTATTTTACAGACGTTTATTAAAGTAGCATTACCGGTATTATGAATAACTGAGTTTGTTAACGTTACCTTGTTAAGTTAACATTAGTTGGAACATTATTTTGCGATATATTATTTATTAATAATAATTGGATGGCCATGAACTCCAATAGAGAAAACATTGTGAATCTTTATGTAAACTAGGGTTGTGCCGATTCCCGGTTTAACGGTAAACCCCGATGTGTGAAAATAGTCGGTGTGAATAAACAAATCGCTAACCATCTTAAAATGCAAAAAGAGTCGCCGCAGTTATCTGAGTCGCTGGATGAGAAACACTGACATAGTATGCAAGGTTGACTAAAATACAAATGCAAAAGATGCGTTTGTATTTTAATTCTCATGTTGATGTACAGCCAATATATGCCAAATTTAAAATGAAAAAGCATTGTCAATTTGACTTTCCAGCTTGCCCCTCCATTGAAAATGAATGGTGAGCGGCGATTCGCTTTTGGTGTGCATTGTACGTAACTAATTCTATGTGACCACACTATCCTCCACCCTAGCTTTTTTGTTTTCCTCTTGCTCCGGGAATCGCGAAAGTCCATTCACTTTAGCAAAGAACAGACTGTGGCAACATATTCATTTGTCATTTATATTTTACTTAAAGCAGACAAACTTAAGCAGAATACACTGTCGCTATCTGAACTTATCAGAGCACCAATTTTTGTCAAGTTTATATATTTACCTGTTTTTTATCACAATTGCACTTAAAATGTCCAGTACTTGAAGTTTACACTGCCACTATACTACTTTTACCTGTTGTAAAATACATTGCACTAATCTATTATGTTACCAAAATAAAAAGATTTAGAATTTAAGTCATTTTAAATCATTTATTACGGTAACACATGGTGTGGTTTCACAACCATGTTAGTCAAGGCACAGCACACAGATACAATTGTAGGGTTACTGGTTTACTACTTATTGTGTGTAAATTACTCTTTATCAATTTTGTAGATTATCAATTAATTCATAAATTAATATTATAATCGATCAATTTGATATTAAATAATTAAGGGGTCTAGTCCATGGAGCTCTCCATATTTGTTAGCACCCAAGCCCGATTCTACGTGTAGGTTTTGCACCGACTTCCGAAAAGTGAACAAGGTCACAAAGCCTGATTCTTACCCTCTTCCCCGTGTTGATGACTGTGTAGATACCATTGGATCCGCCTGTTATGTTACAAAACTGGATTTATTAAAAGGCTACTGGCAAGTACCACTTACTGCTAGAGCATCAGAAATCTCCGCTTTTGTGACACCTGATAATTTTCTCCAGTATACAGTGATGGCTTTTGGGATGCGAAATGCGCCAGCTACATTTCAGCGGTTAATCAATTTAGTTCTAGGAAATGTCCCCGCCTGTACGGCCTATTTGGATGATGTGGTGGTGTATTCACCAGATTGGACTTCGCACGTCCAAACACTGAGGACTGTGTTTGATCGGTTGGCTAAAGCCAACCTTACCCTGAACCTCGCAAAGTGCGAGTTCGGAAAGGCGACAGTTACCTACTTGGGAAAGCAAGTT